>JADLZN010007295.1:110000-189686 GCA_018155175.1 Sinocyclocheilus anophthalmus | reverse complement strand
CGCCATATTGAAAGGTCGTTCCAAACCGAAGTGCTCAAACTGGCCACTTCAAAGGGCCCTTCAAAATGAGGGATTTCGAAGGGTACAACTGATGGACAATTCAGGCCCCCATGATCCTTTGCACAGATTATTTGCATGATGACGGTGCCTCCGTGTGGGCACGTGATGATGACGCAGAAGGGCACTTCTAAAAACAGTTGTTTGGTCCCCTACACCCCTCAACCCTTCAAGGCTCTCACTCCAGAGGGTAAACCCTTTAAAGGGATTAGGGCACAGGGATGAGCCCTTCCGAATGGAACGCAGGGAAAGTGTGTTACAACCATAGATTGTATAAAAACATGGACGTATTTTCCGGAGAGCGTTTTTGAAGCCTAAATTAGGAGGAGCCGGCCGTCGCCATCTTGGCAGAGCGTCACCGCGCGTCACTCCCGGATAATCAAAAGGGGTAAAGAGGTGGGAGCTGGTTGCTGAAACCACGCCCACTAGCTCGATGGTGGTGACAGCAGCGGAAATCCACCTGTCACTCCAGTGGCCACGCCCTTAATTATGCAGAACTTAAAGGCTTAATATAATTTAAACGGATGAGTTATAAAAAAATTCACCCCCCTCACAGTTGTCATGAAGGGCAAAATTAGCTATATAGACCAAAATCTTTTTTTTGAACCAGGCTGTAAACATGTTTTCTGCTGTTAAAGTTGGGCATTTTAACATGGGGAGTCTATTGGACTGACTCTCTTTTGCAGCCAGCCTCTAGCAGCCAGTCAATGAATTACAGTTTAAGTCACTTCCTCATTGGCTTCACAAGAGAGAGCGGGAGGTTGCCGCTCGGTTAAAACCGAAACCTTTGGATTCAAAGCCTGCAAACTTAGCCAGAAAGCGTAGGCTAATGCTTAAGGCTTAGACTTTGGCGGTATCAAAGACTATAGAATACCCAAGACGTGTCACTAGTATAGTTTTGAATGGGGAAAATGCAAAGCTCAATATGGCTGCTCTATTGAAGGAAGCCCTGCCTTCTGAGTAAAAGAACCAATCACTAAGCTGTAAAGTCATCGCGTCACTGCAGCTGCAATTAGAAGTCCCGGTTGCTATAGAAAGAGTCAGCGTTCTGAGAGGTGAGCTTATGACTGCGCATGCACACTGGCTGGTCTAGCCTCAAAAATAAGCTTTTTTTAACGCTATTTGAGCAAAATAAACAAAGAAAAAAATAAAAAACATTTATGATACAGTTGTTGTCAGATTTCATTGTTGATTTCAAATATGAAATTTAATCGTCAGCTTGGCGAACAGTTTTGGAGAATTTGATGGTTCCCCATTCAAAGAGATAGGAGCTGCACTTGCATGCCCGAGAGGCGTTAAAGATGGGTGCCTCCGGTGAAATGACCTCCTTAAAGGAGACATCTTATGCCCCTTTTTACAATATGTAAAATAAGTCTCTGGTGTCCTCAGAATGTGTCTGTGAAGTTTCAGCTCAAAATACCCACAGATCATTTATTATATCATTTAAAAAAAAGGCCTATTTTGAGTGGATGCAGAAACAAGCTGTTTTTCGGGACTGTCTCTTTAAATGCAAACGAGCTGCTGCTCCCCACCCTCTTTTCCAGAATAGAGCTGTGTGTCATTACCCTCATCCCCTGCTAAAACCATGTTGTGTTATTTTCTGATTAATCATTTTTATCGTGCTGACATCTTCGTTTTAAAACCAATGAGTTTAAACTTCTGGATACATTTTTCTTGAGCCCACATCCGAAGCAACATGGACAGAAAGATGCTGTTTACAGATGTAGTCCTAAACTAAGTTCTCATTCACCACAATTTACGTTAAAACCCCAGATTCCAAAAACAGTCGATTATGGCTGTGAAGGTACTGCGGGAAATAACATCTGCATGTTTATTTTAGATCTGTGTGGCAGCAGCAATATACATTAAATAAGTCAATAAATCCACTGCTGTCTTGTCTCCTCTGAGGTTGGGACTCTAAATAGTGTTTTGTGCTCATCTGTGCAGCCAAAGACAGATCAGTTAGCATGTTCTGCTCAAACTTTCACCATAGCATTAGAACTAGTACACCGTTGTTGTGCATTTCCTGGTTAAGGGAAATAACTTTCTTACTGTACATTTCTATAAGTTTGTAACGTAAATCTGCATGATTATTGTCTCCGGTTATGAGTAAACAATGAACATGTCAAGTGTGATAAAAGTAAGGTTTTTATTAACTACATAAACACTTAAAACTAGTCCAACATACTACATAAACACAAAAACTGGTCTAACATACACATACACACACACATACACACATACAGTTGGTATAGGAAAGGGTTAAAGTTTAACTCAGCATAGAAAGAAGCATAAAGAATGACATTTATGGAACACTTTGCATATTCAGCAGATCTAAAACCTGAGGGAAAACGTCAGATTCTTAGTTCAAACACACCTTTGTAAAAAGGTGTAACTGATACTTAATGTATCAATTAATAAGATTAAGTTTGATACTTGCGAGTCTCGTCGGTCTGAAAGAGATTCCTGATGCAAATCTTAAGGTCCAGGATCTTGCTGAAATTAGTTGATGAAAAAAACCAGTTTGAGTCAGAGTCACTTGATGAATGTAAAGGACTAGGCCGAAGAAAGGCCTGGCACACTGCTTTGGTATCCTGAAGCGTTTTCTCACATCTTCTTAGCTTCTGACCGAACCACCGACTGGGCGGGTCACATGAAGTGTGGCCTTTAAGGTCGGAGAAGATCCCCGCCTTTCAAGATGGGCTTGTCCAATGAGCAAAATGGAATTTCCGAGCGGGAGGTGGCAATTGCTGGAGGGTTTACAACCCTTTGTTCTCTAAACATGGTATTTTTCATATGTAATTCGCTTGGGTGTGAATGCACAAATTATTAAAGATTCTTAGAACATCAATATGTTGCAGAGGTATCAGCATGTAATATGCCCTCTCAGTTAGATCATCCGAAGACGAATACATATACCAAACATGGTATTGGTGAGTTTACATTAACTAGTGATTTATCATAAGCATGCATAAAACAGTATAAAATACAAAAGACAATATACAAGAAAAGTAACAACATACACAATGACCTAAATGATATGTGTATTCAATCAAAGAAAGGTTTTCCTATGAATTAATTAGAGAACAGACCATTTCTCTGGGCATTATGTGTCTTCCTTATGAGGAAAATGAGGGAGTTTCTCTGCCCGCATTTCCTTTATGTCCCCCCCATAAAACCAGTGATATCACATTGGTTCCATGGAACCAGAGTCCCTGTTCTGCCTTTCTGAGGTGTCTTTTAGGTGCATTTCGGGGAGGTTCCATAACCCTCGAATTGGCCATTTGGTTAGTGAGGGGGAGTTATAATTATTTGTTAAATATAACAAAAAGTTGTGTGTCTGATTGGTCCAAATGCTACACCTACATACAGAGAATTCACAGATTTTATATCTGTCAGTAGATTATGTAAACTATTATGTTTTATTTGTTATCACTTAACTGTTTTACTCAGTAAATAAATCTACATACATTTTACATATGGTCAAATACTTGTAATATGGGGTGATTTCATTCAGATTTAATTTTTTGATGTTTAATGAATCATGGGCTCTTTAGGTCTTTCGACTTCCACACACTGTAGCATTGCAGTGTTTGAAGGGTGCAGTTGTTTGGAGCACTGACATATTTAACTAGTCTTCTTCAACCCCCTGTCATTTGTGGTTAAAGCTGATCTGCGGTGAACTATCTGCTATACCTCCGTCAGAGGAGAAACTGTGATGCGCTTGCTGTATGATGCCTGGATTACAGCTTTGAAAACTTAATGAGCCACTGAATGCGGATCAGCGGTTCTCAACCCGCGGCCCGCGGGCCGCATGCGACCCGTCACGAATTAAAATGCGGCCCACCGTGCTGAACACAATAAAAAAAAATACTTTCAGTTTTACAATTAATTTTAGTTTTGACATTAATTTAAAAATGTACTAAATAAATATAAGCTATAGCCTAATGTTTTTATGTAAAATAATTTTGTTTTTCATATATTATTTTCAGACATGAGCAGTACTCACAAAGCCCAATTAACGTTACACATTTAAAGTAACGACCAAGTGGCCAGCGGCAGACAGTGAGCATATGCTTGATCAATGTAGCCTTCTCAAATCATCACGACTTGACTAAAATAAAATCTATAGATATAAAACAGTTCAAGCATATCACAATGTTTAAACGTTAAACCTAGTTAAATGTGCGTTATATCCAATAGTTTGCGCAGAGAGTTGAAGCTGAAGCGCGCTTTGCAGGACATATTTTTGCTCATAAAGGTAAGAGAAATACATCATTCGTAACTGTAAAGGGCCTACTTTTATTTGTGTGCACTCACAAAAAATATCAACAAAAACCTGTGCTTTTGTAAAATAAAGAAAACAAACACAATGCGCTTTCTGCCGGCTCGTCTTGACAGTCTTTCCAAAAAAATGAACCTAAACTCAGCGATACAGCCTTGAACAGTAGCAATGATTAACCTAAACTCAGACATGATTAAAATATATAGAAAGTTTTAAATTACTACTTAACGAAATAAAACCAATCAAAAACAAAAACTCTTTCATTACAATCATAATCCGTAAAGATGCACTTCTCTCTAAAGGCCTGAGGAGATGGCGAGTCAGGATCGACAACTTCATCCTTGCGACACCGACTCAGAAAACACTAGTTTATTAGTAAATCATTAAAATATCTCCTTACTATTTCCCCCTGACGCATTTATGGTAATTACTTTTGCCGGTGCTTTGCGGCAAGCTTAAGGCTATTGCGTGCATTTGAACACAGATCTCTTTAGCTGCGCTGACGGCACACATGTTGCTATTGCTGGACACTAAACACCGTCGAGCCACTCTCGACAGTCATGGTAGCATGGTCTCATGTTGTTTCCACCAGCACGGCAAAACCTTTTCATCACTATAATAATATATGGATATCTAAAATATAAAAATGAGGAAGCCTAAAACAAGCCCGATGCCCAGCCCGCGTCTGAACTATGACGTGAAAATTGTCCCGAAGCCCAGCCCGAGGGGCGTAAAAAAAGTCGGGGCCCATCGGGCCCGGGCTGAAATGCAGGGCTCTAGCTCTGATCTAGCACACAGAAAACGATTTGACTGAAAATTTATCAGAAGGTATGAAAGAAAGATAGTGGTCATCTGCAATTCGGGAAAAGAGGCGGCTTTTCTGCATTAGGTGTTTTTTTTCTTTATTTTTTTTCTCTTTGTACAGCAGTTATTGTTCATTCTAAATTTATTTTTTAATGTAGAATTTGTGTATTTATTACATAAATACATGAAATGTAGAACATATAAAAAGTGCTCGTGGCTCGTCTGCCAGTGGGTGCCCCCCACGCATAAAAGTGAAACTCCGCCTATGATTGTGCTGTTACTCCTTTCGAGCCGAAGTTCACAAAACTGTGTGTTATTTATGGGGAGTAGAATTATTTATTTCAATTAATGTAATCGATTAGATATCATAATATTTAGGCTATAATATTATAAATCAGGTCAGTTTGTATTGCTGACGTAATATGTAAATAATATGCATGCGGCCCGCGAGACTTGCACTTGGAACATAGTGCGGCCCGGTGGAAAAAAAAGGTTGAGAACCACTGCCTTAACATAGAAATCAGCTAACGGGGCAAACAAGACGAACTTACAGATTCCACTTTGCAAGTTTATAAAAGGCGTGGTCAAAACATCGACGATCAGTCAATGGCCACAGGTATATAGAAGACCAAAACACGAGCAGCCCAGTAAACAAGCGAGGTCAGTCTACGGCGCACGTAATCCAACGGGGTGAGACTAAGGGAATATCCAGACAAGCAAGATCATGAACCAAGAAAACAGACAAGGCAAAACTAGGAAGAGCTAAGCAGGCTCCGTAAGATAGCTATCAGCTATAGCAGTGATACACGCTAAACAATACTCGGCAGTTTGAAAAAATCTGAGGTGGGTGTAATAATAGTGAGTGTGAGATTGTTCAGCTGTGTGTTTGTAATCAGTGCAATGGATGATGGGATATTTAGTCCGGGATGACATGCAACAGTTTGTGTAGTGTGAGAGTCAATGTAACGAAAGGGTGACCTCTGGTGGCAATTGAACGGAAGTCCATGGACCGGATTCGTGACAAAATTTTCAGAATTTTAATTTTCTTTTCTTGAAATATCTTTAAATATCCTTGTGTAGAAACATGTGTTAAGTGCTGTTTCAGGAACTAGGCAACTAGGGCATTTTTGTAAACCCAAATGGAAACTGAGTCAGATTATTTAAAATCAAAAGTATGTCATGAATTTTGGTCAAAGACAACACACACTTGCAGTTTTTTGCATTGGCTATTTGGGCCCAATTTGGACATTTTCACTTAGGGGTGTACTCACTTTTGTGGCCAGCGATTTAGACATTAATGGCTGTGTGTTGAGATATTTTGAGGGGACAGCAAATTTACACTGTTATGCAAGCTGTACACTCACTACTTTACATTGTAGCAAAGTGTAATTTATTCAGTGTTGTCACATGAAAACTTACATACAGAGAAAGAGAGAGAGAGAGAGAGAGAGAGAGAGAGCGAGAGAGAGAGCACAATACAAGCTATATACATATTTATTTATTTATTTATTTTTATCTAAACTGACAACAGGGCGAAGGTCATCACAGATGGTTTGGATGTAGCATCACACCTTAAATGTTTAAAAATTATTTTAAAAGATATGTTTACTGTAGTAGACAGCATGCATCGGAGGGTTAAATATCCCAAGAGTAAGATAACAGTGAACAGAAGTCATCATTGATAATGAGTGACGCTACATAGTCGTCATTTGCTACAAAAGAGCAGGATGTTGTAGTACAGGGCACTCTGCAGGCTGCATCATTGAATAGCTTAGCCAGCATCAAATCCATCAAGTCAAGGGATTTACAAGAGATGATGAAGTGTCATTACCTCGCTCTCCTCATTACCAGGTCCTCATCAGAGGCAGCTTGTGTGTAATATTAATTAATGAGAGAGGAAGAGTAGTATAGAGAACACACTGATTTCTCAATTTATATTCCAGGGATTTTTCATCATATTTTGTGACTCTGGTTCATAACAAGCACCCATTTCTTTAAAAACAAATATAATTATTGTCCTTTACCAGAGGTACATTATAGACACATGACAGTATTTTACCACGTCAATTCAATACACCACTAGTCAAGTCAAGTCAAGTCACCTTTATTTATATAGCGCTTTTAACAATACGGATTGTGTCAAAGCAACTGAACAGCATTAATTAGGAAAATAGTGTTTCAATAATGCAAAATGACAATCATAAACACTCATTTTTCAGTTAAAGACAGTTCATCGTTGAATTCAGTGATGTCATCATCCAGCTCAGTTCAGTTTAAATAGTATCTTTGCAATCATTTGCAATCAAGTCAACGATAATCGCTGGAAATGAAGTGAACTCCCTCTCTTCTCCCCCACCTTCCCCCTTTTTACCTGATTGTGATTATGCTCAAGGAACCAAAACTCCATCAGTGACAGAATGGAGAAAAAACCTTGGGAGAAACCAGGCTCAGCGACGGCTGGCCTGGTACCTTCTCTGGTAGTCCTTTGTCGCGTTACTCGGGGGGCCAGTTTTCCTCTGACCAGACGAACCAGCAGTTCAATTCCAGGCGGCAGCAAAGTCACATTGTGCAGAGGAATCATCTGGTTCCTGTGGTCTTGTCCCGGTGGCCGTTTGAGATAAGGTCTTTACAGGGGATCTGTATTTGGGGCTCATCTAGTTGTCCTGGTCTCCGCTGTCTTTCAGGGCTTTGGAGGTCCTTTCTAGGTGCTGATCCTCCATCTGGTCTGGATACGTACTGGATCTGGGTGACTGCAGTGACAATCTGATCTGTAAACTGACTGGATCTGGTGGCTACGGTGACCTCGGAATAAGAGAGAAACAGACTAATATTAGCGTCGATGCCATTCTTCTAACAATGTAGCAAATACATCGGGTGTTATGAAAAGTGTTCCCAGTTCCGGTTGACCTAGTTAATGCAGCCTAAAAATCCTTTAACGGATTTGAATATTAGAAGTGTATTAGTTTTTTATATGTAATCCAGGTTAAAGAGATGGGTCTTAATCTAGATTTAAACTGCAAGAGTGTCTGCCTCCCGAACAATGTTAGGTAGGTTTTTCCAGAGATTGGACGCTAATGGTCCAGTCAAGTTTATTTGTTTAGCGTTTTTCACGATACAAATCATTGCAAAGCATCTTTACAGCCAATTAAGTTTCTACAATATTTAGTGGTAGGTTATCAGTGGTGACTTTCAGTTAATGTACATATGGCAGAAATTTATGGAAAAAAAAGTTAATGACGTAATCAAACAGACGATGAACACTATTTATTAACAGCAATTATTATATGATGCATCAAACTTATAGCAAAATGTGGTAGATCTGTAAGTTTTTTCTGGGTTGGCATCATCTGAGGTCCTCTGAAGGGTTGGCATTGGCATCATCTCGTTCAGGTGTTGTGGATCCAGACTGAAGCTTGTGTAAATCCTAGAAACAGAGAAACAAATAGAGGCATAATAATTAGCGTAGCTGCTGTTCCAAACCAAGCAAAATTGATTTGTTTAACACAAACTAAAGAATAATAATGTGCATTTGAACAGATATAACTGCAGTAAAAGATTATGAGATGCATTATTTGAATGCTTGGCCAAAGAGATGTGTCTTTAATCTAGATTTAAACCGAGTGAGTGTGTCTGAACCCCGAACATTATCAGGAAGGCTATTACAGAGTTTGGGAGCCAAATGCACTTTGCTATCCTAGGTAGTACCAAAAGTCCAGTTTTGTGACCTTAGGGAGCGTGATAGATTGTAACGTGGTAGAAGACTAGTTAGGTACGCAGGAGCTAACCCATTAAGGGCCTATAGGCAAGTAATAATCTTTTGTAACTGATACGGAACGTAATAGGTAGCCAGTGCAGAGAATGTAAAATTGGGGTAATATGATCATATTTTCTTGACCTGGCAAGGACTCTAGCTGCTGCATTTTGGACTACCTGTAGCTTGTTTATTGAAGACGCAGGGCACTAGACACAATGATTGTCATGGCAACTATGTCATTAGGCCTTTGTCAGGGATTCATCAAAGTCACTGCAGTCACCAGCCAGGATAATCACCCGCACCTGCTGTCACCAATCAAGCCACACTACAAATACACACACATCACAATCACTCACTATCCGGTGTACTGTTCACTCTTATGGACTGTTCTGGACTCGCTCTACTGAATCCTTCTGGAAAGACTTACCTGCTGTTCCTCCCCCGATCCTCCAACGACTCCGTGGTAACGGCTCCACAATCTCCAATGTAACCGGCTTACGATCCTCTCCATCAGAACTCAGTTAAGCCCCCTGGAACCATTCACTGTGTTGACATTCACCTGCCTTGAACTCACCTCTTCCAGTCATCCACTTACCCAGTCAATAAACCATCCTGTTTTGCGCTTACCTGTTGTGTCTGGCCTTGCTTTGAGACAGAAGACCAGACCTATACAATTACCTCCATGGATCCTCAACCTCCCACACCCGCAGAAGTCCTGGAGGAGCTGGTAAACGCCCTCTGGGCTTCTCTGCTTCCTCCGGCAACCCCTCAATCTGCCTCTGTAAGTCCCATGGCCATGCCTGCTTCCTACGCGGGTGATACAGCTGAGTGTGGCGGCTTCCTCCTGCAAGTGGCCTTGTTCATTGAGATGCAGCCGCAGAAGTTTTCCTCCGAACGCACTAAGGTAACATTCCTGATATCACTTCTTACCGGAAGAGCGCTGTTGTGGGCTAAGGCCATGTGGAACGCTAATAGTGCCATAATTAATTCCTATGATGCCTTCACTAACCATTTCAAAAAAGTCTTTGGTCACACAGCAGGAGTGCTATCTGTGCCCGAACAGTTACTGCGGCTGCGCCAAGGCATATCTTCCGTGAATGACTACACACTGCGGTTCAGAACGCTGGCGGCGACTAGTGGGTGGAATGAGGTGGCTCTACTTAGCGCTTACCGGCATGGATTGAATCCCCGTTTACAAGCTCAAATGGCTATCTATGATGACTCCGTTGGACTGGAAAGCTTCATGCAGAAGGCCAACCGAATTTCCCATTGTCTGTCCGCCTGCCATGCCACCGAAGCCGCCCACCAGTCTGTCACGCCCGGCATGGTTTCCCCAGTACCAGAGCCAATGCAAGTCGACACCTCCCGACTCACCCCTTCTGAATGTGCTCGCCGTCTCATGGCAGGTCTATGCCTTTACTGCGCGGCAGCGGATCATTACCTTCAGACCTGCCCCGTCAGACCCCCACGTCCTGCGGTGAGTACCCTCCAACTAGACCCTGTCGTTTCCACGTTGTCAATGCTATCGGTACAACTACTGACCCCAGAATGTTCTGTTTCAGTCCCTGCCCTCATCGACTCGGGCTCCTCGGGCAATTTCATATCCCAGGACCTATTGAATCGTCTCCATCTGACCCGGAAACGTCATGCCCAGGAGCTCTGAGTCGAGACCATCCAGGGAAAGCCGCTAGGACGGGGGTGGGTGAAATATCGAGCACTGACATTAAAGCTCAGGATTGGAACTCTACACGAGGAGGAGATCACGTTCCTGGTACTGGAGGGACCCACCATGGATATCATCCTGGGACGCCCCTGGCTAGTTCTCCATTCTCCAGAGATCAGATGGGACTCGTGTGAAGTGACTCGCTGGAGCGAGCACTGTCACCGCAACTGTCTCAAGTCATTACCCACTCCGCTCCCAGGAACTCACTCAGCTCAAGCTGCATCTACCCTCATTGAAAGTCCCGAACCTTGGGAGAAGGTCACGGTCCCATCTGATTACTTGCCGTTCCAGGATGTCTTCAGTAAGCAGGCAGCCACCCAGTTACCACCTCATCGGCCATGGGACTGCGCCATCGACTTGCTGCCTGGAGCAAAACTCCCCAAGGGTAGAGTATACCCATTGTCCATCCCGGAGCGCAAGGCGATGGAGGAATACATCAAGGAGGCTCTTAACCAAGGATTCATCCGACCTTCCACGTCTCCAGCTGCATCCAGTTTCTTCTTCGTGGGCAAGAAGGACAGAGGCTTGAGGCCGAGACAGTGTATCGACTAAGACTCTGAACTAACCAATACTGCTGAATGAAACTGCCCTATCCACTTCCCCTGGTCCCGGCCGCCCTCGAGGAACTCCGTGGGGCCTGCATCTTCTCCAAGCTGGACCTGCGAAGTGCTTACAACCTCGTTCGAATCCGGGAGGGCGACGAGTGGAAGACGGCATTCATTACACCATCTGGCCACTATGAGTACCTTGTCATGCCGTATGGGCTAACCAATGCCCCGTCGGTCTTCCAGGGGTTCATGAACGAGGTGTTCCGGGAGTTCCTCCACCGCTCTGTGATAGTCTATATTGACGATATACTCATTTACTCCCGGAACGTGGCCGACCATCGCCAACACGTTCAGCAGGTCCTACAGAAGCTACGTCAACACCATCTCTTCTTAAAGCTGGAGAAATGCGAATTCCATCGCCCCACAGT
This sequence comes from Sinocyclocheilus anophthalmus, assembly GCA_018155175.1. Taxonomy (NCBI): domain Eukaryota; kingdom Metazoa; phylum Chordata; class Actinopteri; order Cypriniformes; family Cyprinidae; genus Sinocyclocheilus; species Sinocyclocheilus anophthalmus. The sequence goes on along the minus strand of JADLZN010007295.1, from coordinate 178,087 downwards.
GCATTTCCTGGGTTACATCGTCGGCCAGGAAGGAATTCAGATGGACCAGGGGAAGGTTGACGCAGTCAAGGAGTGGCCTCTTCCCCAGACTGTAAAGGAGCTCCAGAGATTTCTAGGATTCACTAACTTCTATCGTCGATTCATCAAGAATTTCAGTTCCCACACTGCTCCTTTGACTTCCATGCTCCGAGGAAAACCCAAGTCCCTGTCCTGGACCACCAGCGCCCACGAAGCTCTCACAAAGCTCAGAAGAGCCTTCAGCACGGCCCCCATCCTTCATCATCCTGATCCAGACATTCCATTTATAGTGGAGGTGGACGCCTCCACCACCGGCGCTGGGGCCGTGTTGTCCCAACTGTACGGTGAGCATCCTCGCCTCCAGCCTTGCGCATACTATTCTAAGAAACTGACCCCAGTGGAGCAGAATTAAGACATTGGCAACCGGGAGTTGCTGGCTATCAAACTCGCCCTGGAGGAATGGAGGCATTGGTTGGAGGGAACACACCACCCATTCAGCGTCCTCACTGACCATAAAAACCTGCAATATTTACGAGACGCCAAGAGACTCAATCCTCGCCAGGCAAGACAGGCGAATCTTTTTCACAAGATTCAATTTCACCATTTCCTATCGTCCCGGAAATCGTAACACTAAAGCCGATGCCCTCTCACGCATACAATCGCAGATCCCCTGCAACCCATTCCTAGCCTTCAAGCCGTTGATTGCTACAAGTCCTCCTCATCACAACTGGAATATCGCCGGAGGGACCCATTCGGGCCGCCACTCTCAGTTGGAGACTGCTCCGCCGGAGGCCCAGAAGGGGAAAGAAAAAGTTGTGCACACTTCCCCAGCGACAATCCCTTATGGGCTCAGGCACGGTACCGGTCTCGGACACCAAGGCAGAAAACAGACCCTCTCACTCCTTCAAGCTCGGTACTGGTGGCCCAGTATTTGCTAAAAACCTTTAATGTGTTTTCAAACAAAAGCTCATTTATGTTCAGAACATGACACAGATAATTTAGCAAAAATATTCCCATTTAAGCTCAACTTTTTCCAAGTGAAATAATCAGCAATAAGTCTGGTGCACTTTGTAGTTTCTAGACATGGAGAAATTATTTAATAGATATTTGTGATTAAATTATAATAATACTAATAATAATAATTATTATTATGATTATAATTAGTAAAAACGTCATTGATAAAAACCATGAAGAATGTTTATTTATTTATATATGTATGTATTTATTTATTTGTTTGTTTGTTTGGTCACTACTTTCTGTAAATAAAAAGCTGAAAAAATGCTGTTTATCATTATAGCAAAAGTATGAGGAGTATCTTAGGGGGCCTTCAAGCATTGTCTTTGACAATGGGGAGGACTTAGAGTCAAAAAGGCTGAGTACCTCTAGTTCAGAGCAATTATAGAAGCAAGTTTATGTGGAATAGTTGAAACCAAAATAGACAAGTGTAAAAAGCTTGTTCCAATTATGCCCATGACCGGCTGTAGGTCTACAGACAACACCAAAGAAGTAGCTATTATGTGAATACTTTGTAAACACAATTTCTCAGAAATGTATCAGACAACTCAGAAAAACAAACAAAATATGTACGTAGATATAAGTTTATTACATTATTACGTGACTCCAACAAAACATTCAAATAGCTGGCACTATGGCAGATTTCCATGGATTATTATTTTCTCAAACATGCTCTTATATAAACCATGTACTTTGCAAACTTTATTTCCTGGTTGACTGGTGCATACCGGCATGAATAGCACCAGCCGTTCAGATTGGATTTGGTGATTTCAGACAGCTCTTGTCATTTTTATGTGCAACATGCATCAGGCGGTCAGAGACTGTGGGTGGTCCGTGGGTATGCTGTCTGCAACTGAGACTATTGAAACCATGTAAAACTATATCAAACTGTCTATGCACTTTATGAAGCCTTTATAACTCAGGATAAATGTCCATATTTTCAATATTGTCATGACATAATAATTGTATACACAGAAAGACATTACACTTGCATGATCTCTAAATGACTGTTTTGGGTTGTTTAGAGAAGATCTTTACTTTGTCTGAGCAAAGCTTTTCACTTCATTGCTTCACAACTCTAAAGTCCCACAGAGGATTGGCCAAAAATCAATACACAACTCTCACAGACAACTGAAACAACTGAAGCTTAATTTGTTTTTGCATGGTGGCAGGAGAAGGTCAGTGAGGAATGAGTGTCCTTAAATGTTCACAACTGGACTACATGTTTGAAGGGTTTTTTTTTTGTTGTTGTTTGTTTGTTTTGTTGTCCTGTTATTTCCTTGTGAATGTGCCAGTGAAATCCAAGTGAACAAACAGAAAGGCTGCTAAAGCTTTGTCTTATCTGGACAAAATGGCTTCCAAACAGGGGCGATTTTTTAATGGGGTGGCACGGGGGGACCAAGAACCAGCCAGGGGGTCCATGGGAAAAGTCATGTGCCAAGTGGGATGACATAAAAATGGCACTGCACAAGTGCCTGGACAACTCATCTCTCTTTTTATAAATAAAAACCACTGAATAGACAAAATGTTCTCAACTTCTTTTATTGTCCAAACAGATGGTGTGTGTGTCTAGTGAACTTTTTGTAAAAATTGCTCATGTTCTAACTTTCACCTGTTGCTGCAGATAGATGGCTGCTGGTGTAGTCCTCACTGGCCCTCTCTGGCTGGCTCTTACCTGTGCTACCAGTTTCAGGGCTGCTCATTTGCTGGCCAACTTGGCCCTGCCTGGTGGATTGGCTCTGACATGCACTGCACTGTACTGCATCTACCTGTCTTTGACATGGTTTCTTCTTGAAGAAACCTTGAATGCATTGCTGCTGTGGTCCCCTTTTCATTTTTTACACAAACGTCTGTCTAAAAATAAAAAACCCTCTAATTTAATCATCAATATTACACAAATAGTATTTAATAGCCATATTCTCATCTGATTAAAGACAAAATCATTTAAATGTGAAGCTGTTGTTGGACATTGCAAACAATCTGTAGTCTGTGCGGTGTGTTCGAGCGCAGCTTTTTGGTCCGACGCTGCCGACAACACCGTCGGCTTTCGTCGCCACTAGTTCTTTGAAATCAGCTTGGTGTGTCCCGGCCTCATGACATTAGCGGCACGTGCGTGATATTTGAACCGGCACAATAATGACTGTAAAAGGCACAGTCATAGAGTAGACTGTAAATATGTACGTTTTCGCCGCTAGAGTTCGCTTTTTTAAAACAATAACAAAGGCGAAGCTTGATGATGCTATGAAGGAGGACGTGTTCATGGATGAGGGGAATTAATGTATTATTCTTTTAGGAACTGTACCTTCCACCATTATTTAAACTCAATAAATTATACAGAGGTGGGAAAGCAAGCAAAGAACATTCCCTTGTCAAATAAACTGTGTTGTTACGGGGCTGACGAGATGTGAGACTTGCGGATCCATGTGCAAGCTTTATTTGGGGAGAAGACAGAGACGTGGTCATAAAAACAGGCAGGGTCAAACAGTGGCAAACATGTATATGGCGGGCAAGACACAAGAATAACACTAGGGCTAGCGCAGGTCGACGATCGACAGACAGAATCAAAAGGGGCAAGACAAAGGGGTGAATCCAGGGAACCAGGCGAAGATCAGAAACCGAGAAAAAAGGCTAAGGCTAAGGCTAAGGCAAAACCAGGCTAAGGCTAAGGCTAAGGCAAATGAATAGGGCTAAGGCAAATGACTAGGGCTAAGGCAAAGGACTAGGGCTAAGGCTAAGGCAAATGGCTAAGGCTAAGGCTAAGGCAACAACCGAGGGTCTGTAGAGTCGCTATCGCTAGGGGAGTGATAAACACTAAACAATACTCGGCAGAGGGAAGGAATAAGAGTGAGTGTTAAATAGTGAGTGAGTGATATGAAACAGCTGGGTGCAATCAGTGTAAAAAGCTGTGTGCAATCCGTGCTGAGTGCAAACAGTGCAATGAATGATGGGATATGTAGTCCGGGGTGAGGTGCAACAGTTTGTGTAGTGCGAGAGTCAATGAAAATGGAAAGGTTCATGCGACCGGATTCGTGACAGAGCCCCCCCCTAAGGAGCGGCTTCCAGACGCTCCAAACTCTTTACGATTCAGGAGGGCGGTGGAGTGGAGGCGGAACAAGGGGAGGGACGGAGGGCCAGGTCCAAAAATAGGAGAGACCAGGGACTGAGGCAGAGCCAGCGGAGCTGAGGACCACCACGCAGAGCAGACGGGACCGAAGATCCCCACGATGGAGCAGAAGACCACCACGGCAGAGCAGAAGACACCACGGTGGAGCAGAGGACCACCACGGCGGAGCCGAGGACCACCAGAACCAGACAGTAGACCACCATGGCGGGGCAGAAGACCACCACTGCGGAGCAGAAGACCACCACGGTGGAGCAGAAAACCACCAGAACCAGACAGAAGACCACCACGGCGGAGCAGAGGACCACCAAAGCCAGACCGTAGACCACCACGGCGGAGCAGAAGACCACCAGAACAAGACAGTAGACCACCACGGCGGAGCCGAAGACCACCAGAGCCAGACAGTAGACACCACGGCGGAGCAGAGGACCACCAAAACCAGACAATAGACCACCACGGCGGAACAGAGGACCACCACGGCGGAAAAGCAAGAAGCCAGAGAGGAACAGGAAAACCGACTCATTGGTGAACAACCACACAGCATCAGGGGCGACCATAGCGAGGGAGACTGTAACAACGACCTCGTGAGACACAGAGACAGAACAAACACACGACAGAACATTGGGGTGTGATAGAAACAAGACTCAGCATTCAGGGGGGCGGAACCTCCCTGGCAGGACACAAAGCACAAAGCAACGAATTACAACGGCCTCAATAGCCAGGATTAGGACGAGTGGCCACGGTGGCTCGCAAACGGCCTCTATAGTGTGACATGGACAGAGCGGGGATGCATCGCAAACGGCTCTGATGAACTTGACAGGATCGAGCAGGAGCTCGAAAGACCGGGCGCCCTCCAGATGCTGTGAGCCAGTGACAGACCAGGCGAGCTTCTGCAAGTACGGCATTCGCATCAGCTGGACAGGACGAGCAGGGAAGCTCGCCAAACAAAGTTCCTTTAGCTGTGAAGGAAGAGCAGGGACTCGCAATCCGGCCTCATACTTGACAGGACAGGCAGAGAGTTCATAGGCGGCCTGCTTGGTCGGAACAGGACAGGCAGAGAGTTCATGGTCGGCCTCCTTGGGCGGAACAGGACAGGCAGGAAGTTCATGGACCGGACTCCTTGGATCCGGAACAGGCCAGGCAGGAAGTTATAGAAGGCCTCCTTGTGCCGGGAACAGGACAGGCAGGAAGTTTCATAGTACGGCTCATGGCAGGAACAGGACAGGCCAAGGAACAGGAGTGGACCCATAGACGGCATCCTGGCCGGACCAGACACGGCCAGGAAGTTCATAGAACGGCCTCCTTGGCCGGAACATGGACCAGGCAGGAAGTGCGTTGCTGGCCCGCACAACCCACGCCAAGGAAGACCTGAGTATATAAGTGTTTCGTGCCATCGGTCATGCAGGTTCCTGGCAGCCTGAGCGCCACATCTGGAGTGTTGTAGATGGTGCCGCTGCCGATTAGCAAATGGACAGGGACGTACGCGGCCCAGACACACCAATAAAGCAACCCCATATGGGGAGTGCAGCAGGAAGGAGATGACGTCAGGAACAGGGGGTTAGAGTGAGTGGCTTTTGGGGATACCAGCTGTGCGTGCAGGCACCAGCGGTGCATCCCTCACACTGGCCACCAGACTGGGATACAACCGGACCGACCCCGACACTCTGGTGTGCAACCAGACAGGATGTGACCTGACCTGGATGTAGCTGTGATGCGCCGTTATTGCGATGACTAGCGGAGAAGGCCGGACTGTGACTCTGATGATATAGCTGGACGTGGGCGAGACTCTGGATGATAGATGAGAGTGTTGCAGGCTCTAGAAATCAGTTGCTGGGGGACTTGACAGAGATTCAATGAATTATCAGCTGCGATCTTGACTTGATTACGGAAGAGTTAGCAGGACCTGACTTGATATCATTATGAAAAAATGTGACAAATTCAACTCAGGCCAAGATCAAGTGGTGACTAGCAACTGATCTGAGGAAGGACAGATGACAACCTGTGACCTGGACTTGCTCATGACGAAACAGTTGTGATTTTGACTAGGCACTCATGGAATGTCAGTTGTGATTGACTGGAACGCAGGAACGAACAACTGCGACTAGAATGACTCGTGACTAAGGAAATGGGTAACTTGACTTGACCCATGCACTACCTGTTACTACCGACGAGAATTACCAACCTTATCGCTGTGAATTGACTAAGACTGTCATGATGCCTATGAGACTGTGACTGGACTAGACTAGTGATAATGAATTGCAACCTTGACTTGAATACATTGGACAATCAACTGTGACTGGATAGGACTCATGATCAGAAACTGTGACTTGATTTGCCCCATGATGATCAACTGTGACTTGACTAGACTCATACCTATCAGCTGTGATGGACACGACCGTGATCAGGTAAACGTGATTGCTTTGACTCATGATGATCAACGGTGGATTGACTTAGGACTCATACTCATCAGCTGTGACTTGACTAGGACCATGATGGGCAACTGTGACGTACCTGAGGTCGTGACAGATCAGCTGTGACTGACAGCAGAGCCTGATTGCTGTCGCCATTTGTGGATCACTGGATATACTTCTGTCCGCCATTTTGTGAGCATGCTCTGATACAGCCATTATTTCAGTCACAGACATGGTGTCGCTTCCCTCCTCTGCGACAACCACCGTGAATGCTGAACCAGCAGTCAGCAAGGCATAATCTATAAAGTCCCTTAAGCTATGGTTGAATTTCCTTGGCATACCAGATTTTGTGGGTTCATCAAGTCCAAAACAGAACAAGTCTTTAAACAAAACTTCATCATACAGTGGAACTTGATAAGATAGTACACAGAACCGGTGAACATACTACTCAATAGAAAGACCTCCTTGCCGAAGATGTAGTAGCTCAGTGACTGGGTCCATACAAGGCCAGAGTCCACTGAGAAAGCTGCTGGATCCTTGTGTGGCCGATTATTCTGTTACGGGGCTGACGAGACGGGAGACGTGCGGATCCATGTGCAAACTTTGTGGAGAAGACAGAGACGTGGTCAAAAAACAGGCATGGGTCAGAGAGAGGCAGACAGGTATATGGTGGGCAAAAAACAAGAATAGTCCTAGGGCTAGCGCAGGTCGACGATCGGCAGACAGAATCAAAAAGGGACAAGACTAAAGGGATAAATCCAGGAAACCAGGCCGAGATCAGAAACCGAGGCTAAGGCTAAGGCTAAGGCTAATGACTGGGGCTAAGGCTAGGAAAATGACAAGGGTAAGTGCTAAGGCAAATGACTAGGGCTAAGGCAAAGGAAAAGGGCTAAGGCTAAGGCTAAGGCAAAATGACAAGGGCTAAGGCTAAGGCAAAAGGCTAAGGCAACAAACGAGGGCTCTGTAGAGTCGCTAGCGCTAGGGGAGTGATAACATGCGGAACCATACTCGCAGAGGGGAGGAGGGATAAGAGTGAGGTTATATAGTGAGGGAGTGAGTGATATTGATGGACAGGAGGGGTGACATTCAATCAGTGTAAGCAGGTGTGTGCAATTAGTGCTGAGTGCAATCAGTAATGCATGATGGGAAATGTAGTCCGGGGATGGAACAGGTATTGTTACGTGCGAGAGTGAATGAACAATGGAAAGTTCATTTGGAGACTCCGGATTTGTTGAAACACACATTCAATGACCCCATGCATTCCTTAAACTTTGGTCCTAGAGTTTAAGCACTCTCAAAAACTACCCTTATATCAGGTAAAGCTGTATGCTGGTTTATGATTGAAATATCATACCATCCAGGTGATGTTGCACACTGGTGGTGGTTGAGGAGATCCCCCCCCTTTCATGTAAAGCGCTTTGAATACCCAGAAAAGCGCTATATAAATGTAACAAATTATTAATTATTATTGAATCTCTTACTATGTACATCTGCGCTTTGTTGTTTATGATGAGAGAATTCGTGTGATTGGTTATAAAGCACAACACTGTAAAAAAAAATACAGCGTAAAAATCATGGCGCAACATGAGCAGATCTAAATTTAATGCTGCGTTCAATACTTTGCATTTTCACTTTATTCGTGACAGCCGTAATGGAGTTAGTTTAACTCAACAGCAGCATTTCTGTCAGTGTGTTGCCATAGTTTCTGCAAGCGGAAACTGAGGATATGTGAATATTACGTCAATGATAGGCGACAATGACCATGAGAGCCAGAAGATTTATTTAAAATTGGAATTCTATGGATTTGAATCCTTGGAAATTTTTTGGGATAAGTTTTGTAACACAACTGATGAAATATATCCCACTGTGCAAGTAGTTTTTGGCTATTTTATTACGACAAATCTTACATATTGTGACTTTAATGCCCACCCGAATTGCTCCCGCTCACGCAGATGTTATACTCTTGATCAGTTCTGCAATCGTTGGGGGACACGGGGAGGCAAGCAATTTTGAAGGGGGGTCTTCTGGTGCACCCCCATTTACGGCCCCCAACACACCACCGCACGCCACTGCTTCAGAGGGACCCTGGAAGGGGCCTATTAGTATAGAGAGGATGGCAGTGAGGCTTTTCTAGGAGTCTTGGGAAAATAAGCCCAAATATCTGTCTGCACATAGAGAGAAGAGAAAAAAGGTTGTGGTACAAAAAGTGCCCAACAATACAGCCAATGACAGTTCATGTACTGTTTTAAATGTATTCATAAAATACTAAATGTACATTTTAAAATAACTCTGGAATAAATATGAATTACCATCACCCCTGGGAAGGCAAAAGAATGCTATTACAAGCCGCCCATTTAGAAATGAGTCAATGCAATCCAGTTGGCCAGAAGAGGAGAGGGCACTTGACAAGGTTCAACTAAAATCAGTCACTAAATGCCATGTCAGAATCTGATGAGTGTTTTGCACAGGCATTGCACAGAAAGTTGCAACATACAAAAACGGTAAAAAACGGGGTGGGATGGCATTAATTAGCCAATTAGTTTCTGAGAGTGAATGCTAATGGAGATAATGTTGCATTCTTGGATGTAAAGACCAGGCAATGCATGTCAATAGCTTCCTCCTGAAGCCCGAAGATACAGGGAGGTTAACAGCAAACAAAAATGTCAACAACAATAAATCCATTGCAAACTGCTTCCAGTACTCATTTAAATATATAAGCAAATGCATTCACTCTTTTGGGAAAACATATCCACAACTGATACGCTCGCTGAATTGTAACACTGATATGCTAAATCCACCAAATAGTGTACTGTATAGTGTGCTTAGGCAAAAGTTTTCTCTTAAACTTTCCAACTTTAACATGTCCAATTCTCCAAGCCCTCATTTCCTCCATACCACTCCGCCAGGTCGATATTAGCCTGGCGGTAACAGGCAACTTAGCTCCTCTCCCGCTCCCAGTCAGCCAGACTCAGCCTTTGACTGGTCTACAGGCAGAATCTGCTAGTGCTGATAGTATTGACAGGTTGCCCTGCATGTGGTCCAGAGCACACAGACTATATGAAGCATATTGGTGCTCGAGAGAGAAACCCGACGAGGATTTTTGTTTTTGGTGGATGGAGCTCTCTGCTGCTACGATAGTGAGCACCACACCCTTCGGTGGGGAAGATGGGATTACTGTGCTTCTCTGCTGTTTGGGCTAAGCACTTCCTCTATTTTTTTACGTGTCACTCTACTCAACACTAGTGGAGAGATTGTATGTTCTTTGAATAACTGTAAAAAGCATTACATATTGTGGTTAGTGTCTTGATTATGTCTCTTTATGAAATTCAACAAAACATGGTCTGGTTTAATGCTCAGAAATACGGGCATAAGCCAACAAACCCTGACTTTCCTACGGAAATCAGCTGTATGACATTTGAAAAAGGAAACCATGAGAAAGACAGAATACACAGTGGTAAACAATCAACTATTTTTGTCTCCTGTCACTATGAAGAAAATATAGTAACATATGGCACTGCTGGACTTAAAATGGCACGGTTTTCAATTTAATGCATAATAATAATAATAATAATATGCTGTTTTTCATCCATGTCATTATATTTTCTCTCAGAGACTGTTGTTCCTCTGGGTCACCCTTACAGAGGCAACACATGCTCAAGAGCTCCTGAAATTGCCCTATTAAACACATTTCTGTACACAAATCTTCTACATCTCTTTTTTTATGCATCTTTGATCAATTAAATATATGTTGCTGTTCAAAACCTAAATCAACTCATCCATTTTCCAAACTCCTTTATCATCTGCATGGTCATTTCCCAGCGTCTCGGGCCCGAACCCTGAATGGATGGCCAGTCCATCACAGGACTAAATCTAAATGCTACCTTTATTTTTAACTACTCAGTGTAAAACTAAAATAAGTTCACTTAATATCATAAAAATCAGTAATAGGGGGAGTAACGAGGGAGTAATAGTTACTGGGAATTTGGATTGAATTGGAGTTTGTACTAATTAAAATGTATCCATGCATAAGTAACATGATAATGATTTATGTTTCAAGTGGTCTAAAGAAATGCAAGAATAAGGGCACAGCATTAGCTCAACTGTAAAAATTAGCTTGGCTTTTAAGTGTAATATAGAAGGGTAATTACAGTATAGATGATTAAGGTTCACTCAGTTTGAGTTTAATTCTACAACATGTCAGTTCATAAAAGAAATGTTAAAATGTTAAAAAAATGTTAATTGGAGGCCAAATATTAACTGTTATTGAGCAGACATTTGAATGGGAAAATATTCTACAGTATCTTTACAATGCACTACATATCATTGAGGGATATGGAAATACATTTATGACAGAGGTGTCCAATTCAGGGCCACTGTCCTGTAGAGCTTGCTTGCCTCAACACATCTGCCAGGAAGTTTCCAATATGCCTAGTAAGATCTTAATTAGCTGGTTCAGGTGTGTTTAATTGGGCTTGGAGCTAAACTCTGAAGGACAGTGGCCCTCCAGGACCACGATTGCACACCCCTGATTTATGATAACCTCCCTACATCTCATAATTAAACCCATTTAAAACAATGTACAGAGACAGTTAACAGTTACAGTATAAAACACTCTAAGTGATCTTCTCTTCTGTAATTAAAGATCTATATATTACCATTTTTACATCTCATATGCCATCCTCTAATTGTATGACAATAAAATGCTGTACTGTTGGAAGACATCAAGTTGGAATATACATCTGAAAGCAACACAAAATAACAGCTTGATATCTCCAAATAACTCCAGGAGCTATGATTGTAAATGTATCTTTTTTAACAATTTTTACCTATAGTTGCTATTGTGGTGACACAGTCTTAAGGTTTTATCTTTCAGCTGTATGAAGATTTATTTTGTCTGCCCAAACTGAAACTGAAGATGCAACAGGCCTAACTGGCTGTGTCCCAAATGGCACCTTAAGCTCCTCAGAGTCCACACTTTGATGATGTAATGTAACATAGACTGTCAGGTAGTAGTCGTCTACAGAGCCCACATCAGCGTAACTTCCCAAAAAACTTTTCAAAACTTCCCACATCCCTGTCAGGCATATTGCACAACTACCAGTGTGATATTGCTTTTATACGACAGTTCGATGACACATGTGTGTAAATAAATAAAAACAACAAAGGAGTGTCTTAAAAAGCCCTCTTGTGTGTGTACATGCTGAATGACTGCTGACGCCTTGAAGCTCACATCTCTGAAAACTTTGAAGCATTTTCAAAAAGGTGCTATATCTTTATAAATTAACTGCACATTTAAAGTTTAAACAACTACATTATCACCTAAATTCTTAAAACTACATTCAGTGACACAAAAATTATTCGTAAAATGATAGTGGGTTTGGTCATCCGCTATGACACTCGCTGCGAGAAATGCTGCAAGTGCAGTGATACAAATGGTGAAATGGTCCTTGTCCAATACTGGAAGAATATGAAGAACTTCTTAGCAATCCTTTTTTGAATGGTCAGATATCATAAAATGAGAAAATAAAAATAAAATGGCAGCATTTCTTGAATTATTTTATTTATTTATTTTTACACTTTATGAGTGGGAAAATTCTGTATTTCGACAATGCTAATTTGTTCCCTGGTGTTGATTAAAATGAGGGAACAAATTAGTACAACAGGGCCACAATTTACCTAAAACAAGGAAACAAATTAATTAAATGTGGCCATGATTTAACTAAAATGAGGTGAGTAATTAATAAAGCAGTAAATTTAATTTGTGGCTACAATATTGCATACTTAAACACCAGAAATAAAATGGATTGCGTACATTAATGACAACATGACTGCAGCTTGTCCCTGTTTTGTGGTACAAGCATCAGCAGTACACTCTTAAAAATAAAGGTGCTTCAAAAGGTTCTTCAAGCGATGCCATAGAAGAACCATTTTTGGTTCCACAAAGAACCATTCAGGCAAAGGTTATTTAAAGAACCATCTCTTTCTCAATTTTTTTTATAATCTGAAGAACCTTCTTTCTCCTCAAATAACCTTTTGTGAAACAGAAAGGTTCTTCAGATGTTAAAGGTTCTTTATGGAACCATTTAGACAAAAAGGTTCTTCTATGGCATCGTGAAGCACCTTTATTTTTAAGAGTAGAAGAGTAGAAGGGGTACCGAGCAGATTTTTAACATAGGACATCCATTTGGCCCTGACAAAGTTCCTGTCAATCCTCAGGATTCCATAGAACTTTTTCATAACGTCTTTGTCCTTCACACTATTCTCTCAGGCAACATGTGGCTATCCTGGAGGGCTGTGCAAGATTTTCTTTCTGTTAAATTCTTCAGTACTCTTCCCTCAATTTTTTTTTTTGGAGTGCCTATCCATATCCTTCTTTTTTCCATTCCCTCACTTCTCTTTTCACATTTTCTTCATCTCTCTTTTTTATCTGCTCTTGTTTCATTACTCTTCATGGCCTCCTCTGTGTTCCCCCTCTCTTCCCATCCCTCCCTTTCTTTCTCTCAGACTGTCTGTCTGGCATCATTGCTCTCCCGCAGATTGCTGTGCTTGCAGGCCAAAAGTATAGCTTGCATCTGTGTCATAAGAGGCAGAAAATTGGAGTGTTTAGGGGTAGAGTGGAAGGTGCTGTTCTGAGTTATTTAGCCTGAACTGCTTCCAGGGAAGGGAGGCAAGCCTCAGGCCATTGGGCACAGGCTTTTACATTCAAGCGAGAATGGCACACACAGGCTGCATATTGGTGTGTGGCAGCATGCTGTGCATTATGAGAAACCTTTCATTTATAACCTCCACCCACCAAGACCCACCCACACAGACAGACAGCAAGCGTCCAAATCCCCTCATCTAATAGGCATGCACACACAGGCACACACAAAATGTAATCCAGTCATTAAATTGGGTGCAATCTACATATGAAATGTAATTTCCCAAAATTAATTTGGCCAGCATCTGCGATTTGGCTTTGAGATGTAATTTGTAGACCAAGATGTATGTGGCAGTCAAATGAAAATGTGTGCGATCTAATGCTTGCGTGCGATGGTAGAAAGCTAAAGAATCATACCTTTTTTCAGCTAAGCTATTCATAAGTACATGCAAATCACTAGTCACGTCCTAGACAAAATAGCCTCTTGTAAACAAGTTGCTCCGTTCTGCCTGGAGGCCATGAGTGAGAAATAAAACATCCTAACGCTGGGCTTTGACCACACGTACATGGTGCTGGCCGTAGCTCACAGCTGGTCGTGTAAGATGCGATTAGAGCCACTAAAACTTGGATCTGCAGGTATGGGATTCATTTGACATGAAAACTACAGGATAAAAGCATTAATACCAGGAAGCGGTTAAAATGATTAGGTTTGATCATAGCTAAGGGCCAAACATTACAGTCCATGTGCTCTCTCTCAGACTGTTTCCACCTGGAAGGTTCTGGGTTCAATACAAGTTAAGCTCTCATGCTACAGATGAGGTCAGTTCAAGGGTAATAATCATTAACTAAAACTAAAACCATAAAAAAATTAATTAAATTAATTCAACTTATTTTATTTTCATTAAGTTTAACTTGAAGTATTACAATAACTACAACTAAATAAACTAAAAACAAATATTAATAAAAACAATTTTTTTTTTTTTAAATATACAATTTACAAAAGCGCACAACAAAATTAACTATAATGGTATATCAATCACACTACCCTAGTAGAATTATATTTAAAATACATTTATCTCATACTAAGTATAGTTCAAATCTATTATTCTAACATTATTCTAACATATTTACTGCTATATCGCTCAATACTTACTGATATAAAAATTATAATTAAACTTTATTTGGAGTACTACTTCCTAATATCAAGTCTAAAATGTGTTTTGATGTCACTATTGATGAGGATTGTATGATCTTTGAATAATATCAATCTTTAAATGCAAGATATTTAAAGTGTACCTGAATTTCAGTATATCTTTCATTGGACTTGTAGGAGAGTTGCTGGATTCATGGAGAAGCAGACTGGAGCTCATTTGAAACAAAACATGATCAGGGTCTAACACTGGTTAACTCGGCTAAACAAACATTCATACATGCACATGGAAACTGCTCACTTTTGCTTATTTGTGAAGCAACTCTGTGGAATAACTGCATCTCCGTTATTATAAAGTTACTACAAAACAATATATGTGAATAGTTCAGCATCTTGTTAGTGCTTTAAATTACCGATACAAATAGAGTATGTGTATATGTGAAGTATATCAAGCTTGCAGTCTATAATATAATGTATATCTATGCATTTTGTTGTGTGCAACTTTGAATTGCAGAGGGCAGTATTTGATATAAATCAAACATGCAAATTCAAAACAAGACTTTTTTTCCCCTTTTGGAAATAACATTTTAGATGTCATTCAGAAGCAAATGCATGTTCAATTAAATATTTTGTCATGTCAAGTGTTCCAGTAGAGCTTTTTAGTCCAATTACTTCCAAACGTGTACAACTTTAAAGATTCCCATATATTTACTTTTCATATAATTTTCAAGCAAAGCCATTTTACACTAATTTAACTGATTAGCATTTGTAAATAACTCACTTATCATGTGTTTCATTCATATGCAAAGTCAGAGGCCATTCTTGAGCTGTTACCAACAGCAAAGAAGAGGATAGAATGTCACGTGTGCATAATCATCCTTACGGTGGATCGTGACATTTCTGCAGGGTGGAGACAAATAAACTGAATTATTTATTACCAGATAATGTTTCATAAAAAGTTTTAAATTTGAAATATAACATGATTACACTTGTAGCTTGTACTCTATTTTCTGGACTCCAACAAGAAGTTTAATTTAATTTATAATGCAAATATTTATTGTAAATGAATAATGGATAACATTCCAGTAGATTAAAGCTTTTAAAACAGGTTTTCTTTATGATTTAAGCAGCACTTTAACTTGAATAAAAAAATAAATTTCTGTAGTATCACTTTCATTATCTTTTTTGGGTAACTGTAAAGACTGGTAGTAAAATATTATATTTGTAGCTAGCTTCATCTTCGATGCTTGTTTGTGTGCATACATGATGCATAATAAGGATTATGACTGATACTACATAAGTCTATCATGGGAGAACACCTGAGCATGACTATCCAACTAAGTGAGAGAGGCTGAGACTGAACAAAGATAGACAGAATGCAAGAATACATTTTCAAATACACGCTCACCATAATCCCAGTGCTGTCTCTTGGCCTTATATAGGCATGATAGAGGGTGGAAAACACCAACAAATAACTTGCACAACTGTTTTGATTAATGAATACCATCATTTTGTAATCACTAGATAAAGGGGAAATTATGAAGCACTAATGCACATTAACCAATTGAGTGAGGAGACAGCAATATGTTTATAGATCAATGTTCTGTACGTGCCTACCATAAGTTTCCAGAGCATCAATTCAAAAAGCAAATTAAAAGGAAACAGCGATCAAATTCTGAAACACTAAAGGCCTTTCTTCAGTGTGCTTTCACTCCCCTATACATATTTAAGTAAATGTTAGATGCTAATCACAAAATACATTACATTTTTATTTTTAGATGTGATAAATTGCTTTTTTTATCCTTTCATTCACAACAATAAATTGTTATACTTTTGTATTTCTTTAATCAAGCCATATTTAAGTAAATGTTAGATGCTAATCACAAAATACATTACATTTTTATTTTTAGATGTGATAAATTGCTTTTTTTATCCTTTCATTCACAACAATAAATTGTTATACTTTTGTATTTCTTTAATCAAGCCACTATCTTCGTTTCTTGTAAAAGAGAGTCGTCTTTCTCTCTTCATTGATGTGTAATGTAACAGGGGAATACGCATTTTTTTACTAACCTGACTTTCCATTTGCTTATCTTCCTAAAAAGGTTCCCAGTATGAAGACTCAGAGGTCAAACGCATGGGAAGTGTAATTGCAGCACGTGCCCTTGTCCTGCCCTCTCTAACTGCGGAATTAACCTGTTCCCTTCTGTTCTTCTTTTATCAAACCACTGCAGCGTCAAAGCCGGTCCCAGATCAGTGAGTACTGACCATAAAATGCAGAATCCATTTCTTTGTATTGCAGTTTCATGCATTTAAAGCACACACTTGATGTGTCCTTGACCTTATCTGCGCAGGTTTAGCATGATGAGTGTCAGAAAGAGGCCCAACGCTCATATGATCAATAACCGCAGATTGCGGCTCACATTGAATACTGACAATGGTGTGTTAAATTGTGTATCCATTAATCAGTGTTTATTGCTGAGTTGTAACAAAAAAATGAGCATTTGTCAATGGATGTACTATAAGCTGTTTCTATCTTGTTTTGCAGTTTTTGAGGATGTGCCATAGCGGTTACCCAAAATGCATTGCTTGAACGATGAAGAAAGCCATCATTACGCTTGTTGGCAGTTTTCATTTTTCCTTTTAATAAGAGATGATTCAGTTCTCCAGTATGTGTTCCCTTAGTCAGATGCTGTTGTTATTTTTATCAATTTAATAAAATCACTTTTATACGTTCTGGAGTGAATTCATTCTCAAGAGCTGATGCAGTTACTTGTACTCCATCTGTTCATCTTTTTCCGAACCCACTCTCTTCTTCTCTCTGAAAAACCTATGGTTGGGCTTCACTGAAGTAGCCCTGTAGTCCTCGAGTGAACCAGTCACTCAACAGTGTATTGCATTAGATGGGTCCTTGCTTCAATTTCCAGAAAATCATGGTCACTTCAGAATGCATGACAGCTGGAATTGGCACTATGCAGCTGCAATCTTAGTTTGCTTTGATTCTTGCTTTGTCATTTTGCCCCACCTTGTTGTGAGCTGATTTCTCCCTGACGTAACAGATATGCAGTTTTGAAGGGAACATTACAAGAGACTGGTTTATTTTCAAGCTCCCGTTCAGCTTTAATGCATCAGTTGCACCGCTGCGGCACCCATACTGTCATTACATGGCTCAGCAATTACTGGCCCAACACCACTTAGAATTTGCTGCTTGCGAGCTGGGATTATTTAATTGTCTGCCAACCCACGCTGACAAATTAAACTGGCATTTACTGAGAAATCCTTACTTTCATTTTCAGGGAGGGTCAGAGTTTGTTTAAGGTTGGTAATGTATACATATATGACTGATTATATTAGCATGCTAAGAGCAACATTTTATATGATCTAAAAACCTGTTCTGCAGCCCATTTATAATTGAACATCATAATTATTTTGCTCCAGAATGAATAGGGTTGTGTACCGAAACCCGGTGCCTATGTAACCGGTATGTACTAGAACCCAATCAGAACGCAGATTTCGGTGCCTCATTTCGGTGCCACTTATGCCTGCGCTATCGATTGAAATTGTCCTGGTTCTCCGAAATGGATGTAAGAAGCATGGACGTCGCTAGTCCATTTTTAGCGGGGCTATAGTGATTAGCTCCATAAACTGTACACAAATTCGTGATCGCCTCGGAGTCAGTCCACTTTAAATTTCATATGAAAACGGCTGCAGTGCAGGCTTCGTCTCCTCCCAGTCTTTCAGCGCTCTTCAATCTGCAGACCGATTCTTTCAGCGGACTCAAACAGAAACAGACGACACAAGGTGTGTGTTTATCGATAGATTGTTATAATATCTGTATCTCTGCAGTTCTTCATCATAAATACAGTTTACAAAAATTCATGGGGGAGCAATGGTTTCCCATCTACTGTAAAGTTTTCACTGCGTTCACAGCTCATCACACCACAGCTGTTTCCTCCAGCGGAAATCTAGCCCTTAACACATATGATTATGTTGCTATTTTCATTTGAAATTATAATATTTAATATAAAACATATTACAGTGCATGTGGCATACCATACAGTCATTCACAGAACTGATTAAAGACAGACAGCACTCAGTCAATTCACTCAGTTTAACTAAATATCAGAGTGATAGACATAGATACAGTAGAAACATTATGTGTGGTTTTGTATTTAATATTGTTTTGTATTAAATAATGACCCAGATCGAGAAATACATTTATTAGCCTTAGAGTAAGGGAAGCACATCTCGGGAATGAGAGGCATTCGGCTCACTTTAATAAGACATGGGCTCCCCTGAAAACGTGATTTGTGAAATTTTGGGGGGTCTCAAAAAATATTGACAATATGTTATTTTGACGTGCAATTTCAATTTTGTGTAATGTGATCATCGTGGATTATTATGTGTAAAATTGCAAAAATATAATTCGTTCATGCATGATGGCGATTTAAACCTAATTCACTTCAATAAAGATAACTATACATGCTATTCTTGTTATGAGCATCAAGGTGTGGGGGCGCTGCGGTGCAAATTCCACTCATGTTTAGTACATGTTAACTCAAAGATTCGTAGGAAAAAATATAAACGTTGGACTCTGTAGTCGAGTCTGTGTTAAGGTAAGGCATGTTATTCGCAATTATGTGTTGTGGCTGGGTTGTTATAGGTCTGCGTGACTCTCGATGTCTTAGGCCAAACTGAACGGAGGAATTATGGTATTCTTCTGTAGCCTGACAACGACAAACTTTACGTTAACCGTTGTTCATGTGAACTCAAAGACAGCCTGATGCTTTGTTTATAGACTATTTGTGGGTGGCTGTTTGTTGTTTCACCTATCAATTCGTGTCGATATAGTATAATAGGGTAAATCCCGTATAGTGATTTATCCTATATAGTGCTTGCATAAAGCAAGTAGTGCATACACTTGTAGCTGTTATGTATCTTTGTAAGTCATTGTAAGCCCTCTTTTGAGGCACGCGCAAAAGCACGGTACCCCCCCCCCCCCTTTATAAAAAAACAAGTGGGCTCCCCAAAGTCCACGGTATAGTTAGAACACTGGGCACCGGTATCGTAAAAGACCCAATCGATACCCAACCCTAAGAATGAATGCAATGTTTCTCATTTTAGGATACAGAATATTGTCCCTCATCTTTATCTAATGATGGCTCATCATAATAAAGAGTCCAATTTACCTTGTCCACTTTCCCTGCTTAATAAAGTAGCAAAGTTACAGCCACAAAACAAAAGTATATTAAAGGGATAGTTCACCCAAAAATGAGAGATGCCTGAGAAATATATGTTCCTCCATTGAAAGTGCATTTGACCAAAACTTCAAAAAGTTAATGAAGACATTGTAAAAGTAATCCAAGTGAACTGAGCAGTTTAATCCTAAATCTTGAAAAGAGACAGGAGTGCTTTGTAAAATGAACAAATTTAATTTAGGCTTTGAACAGATGTGCATACAAAGAGCACATCAAATATGGTAAATAGAACATCATGCATGCCTGCTTATCACACGAGAGCCAATGAGGTTTGTTCTCACACATCAAGCAAGTGCGACTGAGCCTCCACTTAAAATATGTGGTGTTTTCAATATATGTGTGCTGATCAGTGTTTATATGTGAATGAGCCTAGAATAAACTGCTTACTTAATATGGATTTCTTTTTAAAAGATCAAAGATTTCATGGAACAGTATTTCAGTGGAAGGACAGAAATCTCTCAGGTTTCAATAAAAATATCTTCATTTGTGTTTCAAAGATGAATGAAAGTCTTATGGGTTTGGAACAACACAAGGGTGAATAAACGATGACAGAATTGTCATTTTTGGGCGAACTATCCCTTGAAGTGAATACAATGTTATGCGTGTCTATTGACTGACAAGTTTAATTAGTAAATCTTGACAGAGTGGGAGTATGGGTTTTTTTGCGTTCTGCCCTGGACTCAGAGGGTCAACTCAATTTCAGCTATGCTCCAAAGCCTCTCTGGACCTGTTGAAGTCGCAGGATTAAAGTAATGCAAATGACAATCTGAAAGAGCATGACTACAAAAGAGCGGCATTCAAATCATTGTAACACTTACAGCTTTTTCCTCCTTTCTTTTTCTTTGCTTGTTTGTTTGCCCGGGTAATCTCTGAACGAGACTTTGTGAAGATTATCACACAAGCGATTGGGGGAAAAATTAAATAAAAATGTAATAAAGTAATCTTAAAATGTCAAATGTCTTTATCCATGTCACTGCACGGAAATGCACTTACATATGCAGCAAAGCTGTAAATGTACCTCCACGGACACACATATACACGAGCATGTCTCGAATCTCCCTATGAACCGTGTGACAACTCTTTGCAGCAAAACTCCACAGCCAGAATTTGACAGCTCATTATGGTGAGGGATTTACTCTCCTTTCAGAGTAAATAGCTCTTAAAATCTAGCTCTGCCCCATCCTGCAGTCCCAATATAGCCATGCATTTGGCAGGGTGGAATCTTATTTTCAAAAAACGTCTCAGGTCCATTGAGACTAACTGGTGTGGCTAGGACTGATAAGAGTTGCCCGGCCAGCAATGTCTCTGTGGCACCGGAAAGTAAAATGACCTTTAATAGTTTAATTTTCAGAACAATATATGTATTATTATTTGCAATTTTTAATGATAAGCCAACAGATGAACAGTGTGAACTGACTCTAATGAGACCTCTCTGCTTCTAGCGATTTCTCTCTATGCTTTGGTAAAGAGAGATTTCAGCAGTGTGACAGGCAATCTGCCATGCAAAAAAAATGACTCACACCAACCCCAAATGAGAAAATATGAATGAAACCTATGATAAAATGTATACAGGAAAGAAAATCATTTTATTGAGGTGAGAAACCCGGGAAGTTTGACAACCTCAGTCACTTTGAAGGTGGCAGATTTTAAATTGTTCCAGACGTGAGAAAAAAACAAGTACTAACATACTCAAGGTTTATAGCGTACTTAGATATCACAGTAGGCTATATCAGTGCATGAAATGCCGGATACAACATTTAGGAAATATGTTTTCCCCAGGACACCCTTCCTTGTGAAATGAATGGAAAATTTGAATATTTTCACATCCAAACTTTCCACACCTTTCCTAAGCATAAATTCGCACTTAACAAGCTAGAGATATAACTATTTACGGTTACGATTTGATTACTGCTGGCCCACGAGCTAATATTGGGACGTGCTGTTAGAGAAGCAAGAGAACAAGGTGGACAAATGGGTCGTAATGACACAGACTTACACGCTGCTGGCGGAGCTTAACGGAAAATGCCACCACCTCCATCTGTTCGTGACTGTAGGGCACTCCAAGATGGCTGTCCTTTCAAAGTGCCACCCACGCCAGGGGTTTGAAGCACAATCTGCAGGATGTGAGTGCCCCTTCACCTATGCCAACACGCAGAATGTGAGTGTTTTGTCTTTTAACACATGTGCCACTCACAAGTCAGTTTTACGTAGGTGGGGTTGGACAGGGCTAAACGCTGAGACCTTGAAGACTCTCCCGTGTTCCTCGGGTAGGTTGAAACACTCTGACTTGATAATCTTATTCTGAATCAAATCAGTTGTTGTTGCTGTATTTTTCAATACAATCTGTTTTAATAATTCCCCAGTATGAATTTTGTACCACAAAATCTCAAGTACGTATTTTGTAGAACAAAATTTCAGACGAATCCAATCGGAGTTATATTAAAAATTGTCCTGGCACTTCTAAGCTCTATTATTGCAGTGGGTGGGTGATTCTGTTGAACAGTCCACAAGATGTCAAATAAAGTGCGCGCATCCATAATAAAACGTGCCTCACACGACTCTAGGTGGTGAATAAAGGCCTCCTGTAGTGAATCCATCCATTTTGTAAGAAAAATATCCATATTTCAAACGTAATAAACACTTCTCTCTCACTTCATATAGCTGTCATAAGCAGAAGCCGTTCCGGCATGATTGGTGACAAACGCGGAGAGAGAACAAAACAAAAAAACGGTCACGAATTAGAAGTACAAAACGGGGATTTGTAAAGAAGAATGTCGGAGGAGTTCGATATAAGCCAAGAGGAGACTGTTATTCCTTTGTAAGGAAACTTTGTTTCCTTTGCTCCTATAAACAAACTCGCGAGAGAGCCTAGCATCTCTGCGTGAAGCTATCATATGTCATACGCCGGAACTAGCGTCCGTGTACGGGAGCAGATAGCAGAAGTGAGAGAAAAGTTGTTTATTACGTTTGAAATATGGATACTTTTCTTACAAAAAAACGCATGGATTCGCTTCAGGAGGCCTTTATTCACCCCCCTGGAGCGGTGTGAGGCACGTTTATTATTAATGCACGCGCTTTATTAGACGACTTGTGGACTGTTCAAAGAACCACCGCTGAGGGCAATGCAACGCTTGGAATAGCCAGGACCAAATTTTATATTAATTCCAATTGGATCGTCTGAAAGAAGAAGTACATAAAACTAGGATGCCGCGAGGGAGGTTGGGAACGAGAAACGGTCTATTCAGAACGTGACCAAGCGCTGGAGCAGACTTGCGACGGAGGTTTACGCGCGGGCTCCTGCGCCACTAAATGACATTTATATGTCTGTATTGTCATAATATACATATGACTCAAACTTGGACCACTAAAATAAATAGACTGCTATTTTATGGTAAGGGCTGAGTTTAGAATTATTTGCCGGTAATTTTCAAGAGTGATAAACAACCCAAGTGATTCATGATTTTAAATGTTTTTTAAACATGTGAAACCACTGTCTTGCATCCACCACCATTCCCTGACTGCATATTATTGTAAAACTAGGGGCTTCTTAAGGAGTGTGTGCCATTATACATATGGTTATAAGATATACAGTGGGTGAAGGCTAAATCATTGTACTTCTTTAGGCAATTTAAACTAAGTGACTGGTAGCCCAGACTCAAGGGACTTATTGTGCACAGCAACCAGTATTAGTGCTTGAAAGAAGCCAAAATAGTTTGTTGATCGTGTAGACAAAACATCACATGTGAGCACATGTTGATTTGATGGACCTAGCATATCAACATTACTTACTACCACGTTCCGAAGCAACACTACATTTCAACTGAAGTAAATAGTAAAAAATTAAATTATAAATAAAATAATAATAATCATAGTTATTGTATAAGGGAAACGGAATCGTTTAGGACAAAAATGGAACGGGCACCGGACAGCGGAACCGGAAAGTAAACGATACAAAACTACCGAGGAGGAGTTAAAAACAGGTAATTTTTTCATTTTGGGTGAACTAAACCCCTTTACTGGTAAAAAAACTGGTGTGTTGTGGACCGGCATGCAATACGAGGCTCACGGCTTGAGCCTCCATGTTACTCCCATTGCATGGTACACGTACATAGGAGATTACCGAATAGAAGGAGGAGATGGGAGGCGGGGGGGGGGGGGTGCGCGGGGGGGGGGGGCGGGATGCCGGAAGAATTGGCGCAAGACTGCGGCTTAATATGATCAATATGAGATTGACATAACAGAATGATTAGACTCCACCCGAAACTACATTTGGCACTCTTTATCATCAAGTTGTTTACCACTGATGATATTTTACTCATGAATTGAAAAACCCCATAGGAAAATCTTGAGGGAACCCATTAGTCTTCTGGGTTTTGACGTCACAACTATATCACTCCATTGCCCTCGGTTTATTCCGTCTTGTGTTCATGAGGTCACGTCATGTTTCTCTTGTGTTGTTCTTTGTCCTAAGGATTATCTCCTTTGTTTTTGCCTTTATTACATAAAGTAAGCTGTGTTCCTTTCTTTGTTTTCCTGTCCCACAGTGACATATACAAAAAAAACATGGTAATTCCAAGGTACTTTTTTTTCATAAGTGGAATGTGGACTAGTACAATTAGATAGGAGAATAAAACCACTATTTCTGCTTAATATTTTTCAGAACAACTGCAGGCAAGGATTTTACAATCATCCTAAAATGTACTTATGTACAAATATTAGCTTTTATATTATCTATATATGAGGCTGTCTGAAAATTAAATTACAGTTCTGATGCATGAAAGAGAGCAGATATATTACATCCAGCATTCAGGGTTGATTTTCGTATTTTCTGTCAAATGCACACACTTTTGGACTGACACTGCAGCAGTCATTTGGTATCTCTGTGGGAAGACAGAGCAGAAGGCCAAACAGGAGGCCACACACACACACACACACACTGCAGGGCTTTTTTCTACCTTTTTTTTTTAATTAAGAAGTTACTGGAGAGGCAGGTGGCTCTAGTGTGGCATTTCTATCAGAAGCAGGAATGTTGAGACAAGAACAAATGAGTCTTCTTTCAGAATTTCAGTAATCATCCATTTAAAAGCCAAACACTAATTTCCCTCTGCACCAACATGCATCTCATTCATACGAGCAAACATGCTAGGCTCCCGATAACATACACACCCTTCAGAAGCCCTTAAACTGACAGACTCAGGCAGAGGCATTTCCTCCTGATATGCAGGGGGTGCACGGAAGCCGGATGGTGGAAGAGGATTTACTCAAATGGCTCCTAAGTACTTGTTCAGCTGCGTATTACACATAATAAACTATGGAAGTGGATGCAAATGTGTCTGTCACATACCAAAACAGCCCCAGCAAGGGTCTAATGTCTAATCTACATGTGTTCCAATCATCTAAAAGTCTTGAAATTCATTGAAAAGAAAACTGCATTATAAATGTAATACTTGTGTCAAACTATATTTCACAATATATATATATATATATAGTAAAGAGTGCAAACTATACTTCGTTATGACGGTATATTGTATAATACAATACAATATTTGTCAAAAAAAATTAACGAAATGTGTGACTATCGTTATGAGTAAATCACTGAATTGCTGCTGTGGCTGCATTTGGAACTATTGTATTAGATCATATGCTATTTCAATTGGTGGAGCAAAATAAAGTTTGTGTCTAAAATGTAAGTTACTCAATATTAACTTTGAAATGTTCTAAGCAATATCACACAGTAGTTTTTGTAACCTAAACAACTTCTCAAAAAACAGCCTGGTTTTTACTAGTTCTAAACTTATGTTAGTTCTAATATAACACTTCTGAATTAGTAACAGAGACTTGGACACATATTTTAATATAGCAATGACGGATCCTGAATTTGTGGTGTAAAAAAGTATACACTGCCATTAAAGTGTTTTGGGTCAGTGAGACTAGTAAAGAAAAATGTTCTAGTTATCAAAGAATCCTAAAAAGAAATGAATATCAAAAAAGTATATCAGTATATTAGAATGATTTAGGATTTAAGATTTAGCATCATGTGACTAAAGACTAGAATAATGGCTACTGAATATTTTGCTTTGCCATCACCGAAATAAAATATATTCAAATAGAAAGCAATTATTTTAAATTGTAATAATATTTCACAATATAAATTTTTTACTGTATTTTTGATCAAATATTTGCCGCCTTGTAAAGAGTTTGAGATGCACAAAAGGGTTTTTGCGACACCATTTGTTTTCTCCTTGTATATGTGTCCTTTGAACTGTTCTACAAAAGCAATATCATGTATTTACGTATATCATCATGGCTGTATGTAATTGTAAATATTTATATATTTGATAGTATTATTTTATATGTTCAACATCTAAAAAGAAATTACAATCACTTAAATGTTTAATCATTTGAATGTTGATACTGTACATGTACTTAAGTGTAATTTCGGTAACACTTTAGTATAGGGACCAATTCTCACTATTAACAAGTTGCTT
The DNA here is from genome assembly GCA_018155175.1 of Sinocyclocheilus anophthalmus. Lineage (NCBI taxonomy): Eukaryota > Metazoa > Chordata > Actinopteri > Cypriniformes > Cyprinidae > Sinocyclocheilus > Sinocyclocheilus anophthalmus. Next base: position 151,987 of record JADLZN010007295.1, on the reverse strand, counting down.
ATTAGCATGCCTATTATTAGTTAACATATTGACTGTTTATTAGTACGTATTAAACATTAACAACTATTAATTAGCAGCAAATTAGGAATATCTTGAGGAAGAAGTAGTAGTTAATGTTTTGTTAATGGCAAGAATTGGAATTTAAAATAAAGTGTGAATAGAACCTTTTCTGTTGTGTTGTGTCGAGGTGTCGTGGGGGGGTGTGTGTGTGTGTGTGTACATCAGTCCCTTCTAATGTTAGTATATCTATGCTTGTCTTGTCAGGTAGAGGTCTGTCCTAAGCTGGAAGATTCATGTCCAAACTCCCAGTGACGTGTCCAACTTGAGAGACTGACACCTTTTCACCCGGCCTACGGCTAGTGACATCCATCCCTTTATCCGCTCCCTCTCTCTCTTTCTTTCTCTATCCCTCATGCTCTCCTGTCAGGCTCCCCCTAAAGCCTGAATTGTATCATTCTTCTGCAACACTATTATATATGTGCTGATCTTTCTCTCTCTCTCTTAACCCTCCCCATTGCTCTCTCTTTCTTTCTTTCTTTTTGCCTAAGCCACTCAACATGTGCATTCTCAAGCCGTTCACCTTGAGCTCTTTCTATTTTCTCTCTCTCGATCACTCACTCTCACGAAATCCCTTTTACGTATATCCTTCTCTTTGAGGTTCATAAGAAGACTTGAGTATCTAGTGTCTGGGCTGCGAAGGTGCTCTCAACTACAAAGTGAGTGAAGGGGGGAGCGAGGAGGGACAAGGATTTATTTTTTCTCAGAACTTCACCATCAAGCCTTACAGCCTTTCACATGTGTTTGCACACACATATATACAAATGTGCATCAGATTCTTCATGCATCAGCTGAGTGCTACACTCCATAACATCCAAATATCATTAACCGTATTTGATCTGACATTGGGGTCTTGACTTTAAGCCATCTCTAGAAAATGGCTTTGAAGTGATAAGATGGAACCAGAGCTCTAGGTGCAGTCGGACAATACTCAGTACACACAATGTTATATGATCATATTAGAAAAGCTTTTCCTAAATGCTTCAGGTGTTTGGTAACGTCACATTTCAGTATGCCTGTCGATTTTCAGAATTTAAAAAAGGAGAGACTTTGAAGCTAGTGCTTCTTATTCATCAGATAAAAATGACTCTAATGTGTAAAGTTGTTTTTTCCACCTTAGGATATAAATAGTATTTTTGTCAAATGAGATGAAGACTCCAGTCATAGTAGCCTAGACAAAGCTGTTTTAATTTGGTACCCCTTTATAGTAGTCACGGTGTTAAGATGAAATGACAGGCAGCATACTGCTCATGGCAGGCAAATGCACCTCTGAATAGAGCATGTGCAATGAGTTAGATAAAGGTGTTCTTTATAAATACAAGTGAAATGTTTATATTGCATTTTCTGATTTAATAAAAAATAAAATATTAAAAATATTATTATATTATTATTATATGGATCGCAACCCCCACATGCTTATAATTCAAGCCTGAAACTTTCTGTGATTTGCAATGTGGTTAAGCAGCACTAATGTTTTATATTAAGAAGAGTTCTTGAGCACCAAATCAACATATTAAAAAGATTTCTGGAGGATTATGTGACCCTGAACAATGGAGTAATGACTGGTGAAAAAATCAGCTTTGCCATCACAGAAAAATAAACTGAACATTTTCAAGTAAGTAAATTAAGAACCGTACTATAATGTAATAAGTCTCACATGATTACGGTTTTTTCACTGTATATTTTTAATCATATAAATGGAAGCATAAGATTAGAAAGTTACGGTATTTCTCATATGTGTGGAAACCTACACATTTTTTTTGTGTATTATTATTTAAATCAAGATTTAAAAAAATTAAAAAATTAAAAAAAATAAAGGAACATCAAATGATCATAAGAGGCATCTCCGTGAGCTGTAAATGTTAGCTGGTGCTGCAGGGATGATCACGGTCCTAAAACTGCCTCTCTTCATCAGCAGACAGGCTGTGCAGAGAGCTTTAATGGACTTGCAGAGCGCTGCTAAGTAAAACGCCTTTATGAGCACAAGTACAAATGTTATGTTGATGGCAAACTCCCTCTCTTGATTTCTCTGTAAAGGAAAAAGCAAATTAGGAAAGTGATGTGCTTGCATTTTATACATTGCATTGCCATTGCTTTGAGTGCTTTGTAAATTGTGTTCTAGCAATGATCTAGGTTAGGACATTTTTTTGCATTGACCTGAAAAAGTAGTCTGTCAGCTGCTGAAAAATAGCAGACACTTCAGACAGAGTGCTGTTGTATTTCTCCACACTGCATCATTTACTGTAATGCACCAATACACCCACATTATTTTCTGTCCCCCATCCCCACACAAACACGCACTTAAGACTTCTTTCAAATGCCTTTTTGATTTTACAGCCCATTCTTTGTGCTCATTTGAAAGTGGGGCGGTACCACAAATATCTTTCAATGGCAATTAACATTATTGAATCTTGTTGCTCATAGTATGGTAATATTACAACTGAACTGCAAGGCAGGAGAATTGTCAAGTGAGCTTGTAGTGCCATTAAACCGCTCACATGAATTAAAGCACCAGAAGCACATATTAAAAGTGTGACGTCCTCCTGTGAACACAGTTTTAAGTACTAAAAGATGTCAATTATTAATAACTCTAAATGAAGACTTTATCTCTTCAAGGGCACTGTGTTTTGTCATGATGGACTACCACACATTACAACACAGTGTGATGTAGTTGTGAGATTTAGCTTTCACTCACAGAGCTTTTAGAATTGTATTGTTGTTCTCTCAGTAGAAAAGGCCTGAAAACTTCTATTTTAGACAGGCTTGTCAAATGTTCTTCACTCTTGATGCCCTTAAAAACACCACACACAGTGGCCTGACAAATTAGATACTTTCAAATAAACTGAGTGAGCAAGATAATCATAGAGGCAAATAGAGTGCCTCAGCAGCTTAGGATTTTTACACATTTGGTTTAATATGATAATCTTCACAAATGAAAACAACCTAAAGCCTAAATACAAGTTAAAAGCTAGACGTAGGCTATATACAAACTATTTCAACAATATCACCAATTAGCTTCCATCAACTAGTTCAGTCTTTATTTAAAAGAAAAAAAAATCCCTGTAAAAGTGAATAGAGTAGTGAATGTTCGATAAACAGATTGTGAAAATATCTTGACCTTGTGCTACGAGACCTTATTTTAGGCATTTACAAAAATATGTCATTGATGCAGCACTCTATTAACATAATGTTAAAAGAATCATTGTTTAGGAAAGTGATACATTTCAAAAGTAACACCAAAAAGTATAAATTAATACAAAAATCTCTTTAATATCAGGTGTTTCTCCTAGACATGAAATGGAGAATATAGAGGCTTTTATTTTAACACACTATCATGGAAATTTATAAATATTTTACATTTTGGCTCATTCATATGAATTTGCATGATCTCATTTGTACATCTTTGTAGGTTTAGAGGTGGACCTTCATGCTTACCTCATGCTTAAAGAAATCACAGTTTTCTGTACAAATCACACCATACTAATTCGGAATGACCACGTCATAAAATGGTTATGCTTTCTCATGAGATCTTGTTGGATTTTTCACCTGAATAAAAGACCTGAAGAAGAAGAAGGTGACCGGGCTTTTGCAATAGCCGGCCCTAAATTGTGGAACAGCCTTCCAATCTCTATTAGAACAATTGCAACAGAATCCCTTTTTAAAACAAGGCTTAAAGCCTACCTCTTTGAGAAGGCTTTTAGTGTATGAGCCAACAGGAGTTAATTATTTCAAATTATTATTTGTTTATCGTGTCTTACCATGTTATGTATTTTGATTCCTTTTAAACTATATTGTTCAGCACAATGGTCAACCATTGTTGTTTTATTGTGGTTTATAAATAAAATAAATGAAAAAAATGAAACTAAGTAATATGTGTGTCCTCTAGAGTTGCAGAAGAGATCTCAACAATGTCTCAAACTGTTTTTAAATTTACCAATATATACCAAAGTCTAGAAGTAGATGGGTTCATTATGAACTTAAAATTTGTTTTATTCATTTCTTGCAAGATTATCTGAACTATGCTATGTATTTCTGAGTTATGCTATGTATTCATATCCATTTCATAGCTTTACCATCTTTTTTGTCTGTTTATATCTAATAAGGAATTTTAAGAGAAACATCTGAGACACAGCTAAAGTGTCAATGAAACAAAACTGAAAAATTAAGTCTACTGAGTCTAAAGAGCAACCTCTGAGCAATACTATTTTTAAATTTTGTACACAATTCTTAAAAATGCTCAGAAAGCAGCTTACTGTTGTGTGAAATTTGACATTAAGAATATTTCATGTTTGTCTGTTCTGCAAACCCAAGGGCAGTGAATATGTAATGTTTAATTTTGCTCTTTTGGAAGTGCAAGGCAGACTAGAAATCAGCTCATAACACTATTTGAAGCTTATCTGAATATGCATTAAGCCAATTGCAAAATATGAATCAGCTAAATGATGATATGTGGCTAGTTCGAGGACGTCAGTGGGGCTAATGAGTAGAACCAGTTCAAATTAGGATACGGAGGATTTCATATTGCCTAGATTTTGACAGGAGTAAAATCATGTTTTCCAGGTGTTATATTTGTTTTTATTTTTTTCTTCTGTTTATTTATTTATTTACTTGCTACTTGGTGATTTATTATTATTTTAAATAAGGACAATAGCAATATACTTTATGCACTGAAATTAATGTAATGTGTATAATGGGAGAATCATGTTACAGTTGTGTTGATATTTTTATCTTATTATTTCTTACCATTTGAATTTGAATGTGAATTTATTGAAAGGATAGCCCCTTGAGATGTACCATCTCATTTTCAAGGGGGTCCTATAAACACAAAAACAAAATATTACATCATAAACAAAACAACATACTAAACATGTACACACACAAACTATACAATTATACCCTTCCGGTTACAGGTTGTGTGTGTGCATACACACACACAACCTGTAACCGGAAGGTTTGTAAAACATTTACAACTGATGAGCAGTTTACACTTTAGATTAGGAGATTCACAAAGTGTTGTAAATGCCTTGTATACACCTACAGATCATTTGTAACAGTTAAGAACAACTACAATATTGTGTACACATGTTACAAGTGACGAGTAGTTTAAACTTTAGATTAGAGGATGCAGAAAGTTTTGTAAATTGTTTATTCATGCGTTTACACAACAGGTTTTGAATACTTCATAGTGTGTACTGCAATGTACAGGAGACTGGTCAGGGCTGTATACCGAATGGCTTCCTCTGACACACATGGAGTATTTTTAAGCTGCTGGTGACTTGAGTGGAGGGTAAAACCGTTTCACAATTACCTAGCCCCACACCCACTGGAAATCCACTTGCTATCATATGACACCGTTTTATTTACCTTGACATCAAATAAATGGTTTATCTTTAAAAAAATAGCTGTTAGGCATACAACTTTAATTTAATTGTGGCTTTTTCACAGACCAGTTACACACTTTACCGAAACTCTATATAGGCAAAGATGGAGAATTACAAATCGTGCTGAGCCGTGGTGTTACGGGTCACGTTGCTTTGATCAAGCATTGTTTCATGATACAATGTTTTTCAATTGCTGTTCATGAATAAATCAATATACCTTATTAAGACGAAGCGAAACAACAAATGTTAACAAAGTGTGTATATTGAGATAAATAAGTATTAGATGTTGACTTTTAATGATTGTATGTGGAATTAATTAATAAGATAACCAGTAAATATTAACTTAGTAATATTAACATTTACTAAGGATATGTTGATTAATTTCCTACTGCACGCGTCGGGGTTAGACATAACGATACCGACAGATTCGTAATCATCATTAGCAGTATGTAGAGGATCTCCTTGATTAGCATTTGTCAACGAGTATGTCATGTTTTGTTAAAGTTTTAGTAACCTGTGTAGCGTCCCAATAACTCAGATAAAAAATTACACAATAGCACTTATAATCATTTAGATGCAAATACTTCATGCGTCTTGTTGTCAAAACTGATCCATAGGTATCATCAGTTACCACGTACTTACATTATAAAATACTTGTAAATAATTAACCAAACATACACAGAGTTTTATAGCATATACACGTATTTAGTAGGGTCTTATGAATAGTTTTGATAAATGTTAGTTTCATCATTAAACTAATCACTTATAGAATGACGCCCTACGCCGACGGAACCTTCTTATTATAAAGTATTACCCCAGATAACCGAAGTGGGAGAGCTTTATATTGAAACAGATGCAGTGATCGAGTATGATTAATGATATCGGTGACACCTTACAGCAACCTACACAAACCTACACCAAGATTGATAAACCACATTAAGTAAGGGCTTCAGATAAAAATCAAGGTATTTTGATATACATGCTCATATGCAATAACGAGGTAAGATTACCTGAGAAAGAATTGTTTCCTAACTTAACATGTCAAACCATTCAAAATAAGGTAACACAAACAATCATGTGTTTTAATTAAAATATTCATCAACATAGTTTTAAGGTAAACACTTGTATAATTTTTTAGCACTAAAAGGGAATCATTATAAGATTTTAAAGGGCAACTACCTCAACCATATATGTCAGCGGACAATTTTGGCAGAACAACTGGTTTTAAATGGCTGATCACTGTGAGACTTGCCATCGATTGTCTTGAAGCGAGCCTAATCTACATCACCTACCATCTCAAATTGTTTGTAATCCAAAATATAATGAAAACATTATTTATTAGCATGTTAACAAGATCGGCAGTTTAAGACATTTAACTTGTGAGCACAAAACACGAGATAGTTCTCTTTTCAATATAAATAAGGCTTTAGTGGATAAATCTAAGACATAGAAACTAATCTAACACAGGGGACACAAACGCCCGAACAGCGCATTCACAACACAAGTTGGCCAAGAGCGAAAAAGGTCTAGGAAAAATTAGTTTAAGATGGATAAACATGTAATCCCAAGTTTACAGCATATGTCAATTGCATAATTCTGAACAACCCCATCAATCACATTAATAACCCTAGGCACGTGAGTTCTGAGCTCAATTAAGTTAAATGTATATTAATACACCAGTTCCGCTAGGATCTGTAGATACTGCGTTCCGGTGTTCCGTTGATTCCTGTTTTGGGTTTTGTTTCATGTTCTTTTTTTTCATGTCTTTTATTTTGTAATTGTTTCGTGGTCCATGTTAGTGTCATGCTTCCCGTGCCTCATGTCTCTCTGCCTTGTGTATGTCATGTTCTGATTGGTAGTCTTAGTCATGTGTCCTGTCTATCATTGGTTGGTTCTTGTCATGTGACCCTCATTGTTTGATATAAATAGCCATCATGTTCCCATAGTTCTTGGTCATGTATTGAAGTTGTAACCCGCTGTCGGTGAGTCTAGTCTGTTTATGCCAATCTGCTCATGCTGTGTCTGTTCAAGTCAAGTCTGTTCATGTCAAGTCTGTGTCTCGGATTATTTTTTGGATGTTTGGATCACTCTGTAAACTGCACTTGGGTTCTCACTACGTTCGCCTTCAGTGGATTGACTCTTTACAGTTTCCCGGTTCCTATATAGCTGGTTGCCGAAAGGGGTTTCCCGCTTTCCTGATTGGCTGGAGGTTCAGTCTTGGAAGCCAGTGGTTGGGCGTTGGCTGAAGACGCGGAGCTGTGGTCTGAAGTTGAAGTTTAGACGGCACTCTTTCTTATAACGCCGTCGGAGAGGCGGCGTTAGGCAAACTTAACTCAAAACATGAAACTCTCAATGGAAAATAAAATAAATTAAAGAAATAGAAATAGAAGTAAAGTTGAGAGACCATTGCGTTTCTCCTCATGGTTTTTTGGAGGAGCTGGCGTGTAAGCCAAAGCACGCTCAAAAACTAAAGAACATGAGAAAAAAAAACTAGCTCACTAGCTATGACAAAACCACAAGAACACAACAAGGCTCGAAAAGGCAATATAGGAAAGACAAAAAGATTGTTGTCCTGATATTTTAAACCAAGCCTTGTTTAACCAGCACCAAGCCCGTCAATGGTGGTTTTTGACGCAAATTAGATTCCGTGTTTTGCTCCGGGGTGTTGTAATCCAAATGTTTCTCCTTCCCATTCATAAATCATCTGTTATCTCATCATTCACATGGTCCTCGTTTTTCCCGCTCTGGCAGAGTATAAATTGGGACATGATTTCTATAACAAGAATATGATACATTTGACAAAGAAGTGATTAGAATAAACGTTTCAAGCAAGAAGATTCAAACTCACACATACCAATCATGAATACGAACCATTAAGCTATTCAGTAGTTATTAAAAATACATACACAATAACTGATTAAGACCTGATAAGTCACATGTAGGTTACATACATGATATGGAGTTATGCATAGAAATGATTAGTTGCTCAGGTCCTTTTAGTGTCATTTAGATGCATATTTACATAGAAATGCAGTTTCTGTGCCATTTTCTGAACATAAGGACATGTTCTATGAACGTATGAAGACCAGAGGTTAAGAGGTCCCTCATAAGGAATCTCAGTCTGTTCTTTGTCATCCTCATTGGGGGTGGGGCAGTCAATCCCGAATAGCTTGTTGATCACCCCGTAGTCGGTCCATGTTTCCATGTGGGCCGCTGTGCATACGTCTTTTGACCATCTATTTTTGATACTTGCCCCCAAAATTGACACTCGCCTTTGGAATTGTCAATAAGGGTTCTCATCTTGGTTTTAATGTTGAAAATAGCTGCTTCTGTGAAGAGTTTTGGTTTTTCTTGCTTTCACGCTAGTGCTAGGATCTGATTTATGAGCATTCTGTTGTCTTGGGCCTCTGTGGGCTCCTCATGTTTCAACCATGTTTTGACCAAATCTTAGATTGTCTGATATGGTCTGATACCCTACATAGGGCTTAAAAGTAAGTTCGGGGTCAATCCAAAGACCAAGATATTTAAATAAATGAAACAGTCTCAAGAAGTAAACCATCATCTAAAGTAATATTCAAATCAAAAGGAAAAGAACAAGACTGTTTCTTATAGTCAATACTTTTTCTCAAGGTCAATCAATGTCACTGAATTATGACTCATCATGTAGCTATTCTTTATTATTATATTATTTTCACTTTTACTTGATGTCCAACTGTTAAGGTGCCTAACCTTTTTTTTCCTCTCTCTTTCTTTTTCTTTTAATCTATAACTTTTAGCATGACTCACTCAAAACCATCAAAGAGAGAAGTGACCAGTGGGGGCAGAAGTGGCACTCGTTTGTCAGTCCCAGCAATCCTCATAAGGGCTTTGACAGCCTCACTCTTGCCACCACTGCTGTCATGTGATGAGTCGGCCTCTGTCTGTGTCAGCCATGGTTGAAAGAAAGCTCAGATTCACTCACAGATACATCACTATGCAAAGAGTCAAAGCTCTCCCTTTGATCCTTTGCAGAGAAGAGGAATATATATTTCTGGTGAGCCAACACTTTCCAATTAATTTATTTATTAAGGTAAATAATGATGCTGGAAGGCATCTAATGTCTACATTTAGACTTGGGTCTAAATTGAAATTAAGGTAAAGTGGTTCCTCACAAAACAACCTTCCACTATACTCTATGAGAACTAAAAAACTGCCCCGGAACAGCTATCAGCGTGTACTGTAGGCATCTATCACATTATTATTGCAGAGTGCATATTGAGTCCGTGAGTAAAACCACTACTAACCTCTCCACCGGATGCGGTGAATTCCCCCCACTATATGATGAGAGAGAGCGGGTCCCCCCCGCCGGCACGTCCAGTTTTATGTCAACAAAACTGGATGCTCTCCCTCTCTCTCAGTTATTACAAGTGGACGTTATGCAGTGGGCACCGACTGGCAGAAACATAAATCTGCACCTATGGCATGGACGACAAAACCAAACCTCGTCAGAGCCATAATGCGGCGCAGAAGTGTGTTTGCTTGCTGCGTGTCTACATTTGAAATAATGAACCTGAGCATGCAAAAGACACGATGTGAACATCTTTTTTCCCCCTGCATGTCATGTGTGCGGGGCTCCGTTTTTATGATGAGAGGAGAGGAAAGGTTGAGAAAGCACTCCAGGTAAATTTTGAAATTTACCAGGTTTATATATAGGCTATATATAAAGTTGATAAGCTGTTAAATGTGTTGGTTTACACACAAAAAAATGTGTAAGCTTTTAATAAGTCCAATAATAAAATGATTAATTTCCTTAGCATGTTAAATTTGCTTTCTAACAGTTTGAACTTGAATAAAGAGAGAAAACTTGCACTTAACCTTTTCACAGGCATTTTGTTTTCATAGTTAGACATATATCGCGATGTATCATTATAGAATTGTCTAGCAATATATCGATTATCGCATAATCGCTGTATCGTGATATTATCGTATCGTGAGCCATGTATCGTGATATGTATCGTGAGGTACCCTGCGATTCCCACCCCTATTATGCTAAACTTTCAAATAATCAAAAGTTAAAATGGTTTACTTCAAGTATTATTGTTTACTTTATCTATTTCATTGGGTATTTTTTTCAGTTTGTTTGGATTTCTGTCCCTCTGAACATACTGCAGATTTTTCATAAAATGTTATATATATATATATATATATATATATCTTATATATATATATATATATATAGATATACAGTATAAGAAAGTGAGGACACCAATCACATTTTGTGTAAATATTACCTGTTGACAACACTGAAGAAATAGACACTTTGCTACAACGTAAGTAGTGTAGCGTCTGCGTAGGATCATGCATGAGCGTTGGACTGTTTATGGCTTAAAAGACCCCTTTTAGCCTTTTGACATTTGCATATAAATTACAGTTCTGGTCAGAAACTTTACGTTCATATAGGGGTTTAAATTGCCAGATGGTTCTTCGCCGTCAAGAAGATTAGAACCAGCCCCCACGAGCATCCTGCAATCTGATTTCAAACACATTCCGCAAAGAGCTGTAAATGGCCAAACTAACACACACACACACACCCAAACTAACACACACACACACATAAAGACATTTCTTTATTTTAGACTATAATTAATCAGTTATAATTGTATCTGGTATATGCATGTGTTGTGTGTACGTTAGCATTAGATTAGCCGAATTACCACTCGTTATTTGTATTAGTTAAAGCCATAAAACACTGATATTCAGGTGTATGTATGTATCTTTGGTTTAATCTATTCCAAATGGTTGTTTCTTGGTATCAATGTTACCTGTTTTTCATTCCTCGGACAATGACGTACAGTATGTGATTGTGAAACGCATCATATGACTCGTACGATATTTTGGGTTAAAACTACGGATATTCCAGACCGGCCATAAAGCATGCAAATGAGCCATAAACAAGAGACAAAGAAAGTTTCTCCCGCTCAAAATCCATGCCTCTCATTGGCCAGTACACACAGAATAGGAATTCTCAAAAGCGATTAGCCCGGAATAAACTTTGCTCAGAAAACTTCTTCTTCGTTTGAGACAACACCTTTCAGGACTCTCAAGACCTTCCTTTTGAGTTTTATTTTCCGGCAGTTTTTACTTTCAAGTAACGTTAGTCGCTGTGGACTTTTCCTTCTTCAGAAGAACCAGAAGTAAAAACTTCCAGCTGACTCCTCACAAACTCATCAAAAGACCTCCGTTATCTACCGCATCCGGACTCTTCTTCAGCAATCGAAAAACCAATGCAAGTAACCGCTTAAAATTATTCAGATGCGTGTTTAAGGTTCAGACCCTTTTTAAGGTGATTTTTGGATTCTCTGATGATTTTCAAAGGTTGTGGTTAAGTGATGTGAAATACTGCCATTCTTTTCCTATTCTCTCTCTTTTCCTTACTTTGTTTCATTCTGTGTATATATGTTTTAGTTAGTTACAGTATATGTTAGATATAGTTTTCATTTATTAAATCCCTTATATTCACAACGGATTGTCTCTGTTTACTGCTCACAGTTCCAAGTCAATGAATGTTTGAACCCTTGCTACATTTTGCTAAGAATTACTGCTAGCACTGTACAAAGAAGGACAGTTTATTGTTCCGTGGCCAGAAAATAAATATTCCTTGAATTGATAAATGATTATATTGTATGCTCGGTGGACGGACAGATCAAATAATTGTAATATTGATTCTGCTACAGTTAATTCGAAGATATAATCTAAATATTTATTATGAATCATAACCAGTTATAATTCGTCATAAATATTCCCCTTTTTAGAGCTAATAATAATAATAAAAACATTACAGTAGTGAGTGTACCGATTGATACAGTGTAATTTGCTGTCCCTCAAGATAACTCACCGCTCAGCCATTAATGTCTAAACCGATGGCCACAAAAGTGAGTAAACCCCTAAGTGAAAATGTCCAAATTGGGCTCAAAGTGTCAATATTTTGTGCGCCCATCATTATTTTCCAGCACTGTCTTAACCCTCTTGGGCATGGAGTTCAACCTTCACAGGTTGCCACTGGAGTCCTCTTCCACACCTCCATGACAACATCACAGAGCTGGTGGATGTTAGAGACCTTGCGCTTCTCCACCTTCCGTTTGAGGATGCCCACGCTTGGCCAATCCATCACCTTTACCCTCAGCATCTTTATCAAGGCAGTGGTCGTCTTGGAGGTATGTTTGGTGTCATTATCATGTTGGAATACTGCCCAGTCTCCGAAGGGAGGGGATCAAGCTCTGCTTCAGTATGTCACAGTACAAGTTGGCATTCATGGTTCCCTCAATGAACTGTAGCTCACCAGTGCCAGCAGCACTCATGCAGCCCCAGACCACAACACTCTCACCACCATGTTTGACTGTAGGCAAGACACACTTGTCATTGTACTCCTCACCTGGTTGCCGCCAAACACGCTCGACACCATCTGAACCAAATAAGTTTAACTTGGTCTCATCAGACCACAGGACATAGATTACTGGAACCATGTCCTTAGTCTGCTTGTCTTCAACAAACTGTTTGCGGGCTTTCTTGTGCATCATCTTTAGGAAGAGGGTTCCTTCTGGACGAAAGCCATGCAGACCAATGAGACAGGTGCGGGGATGGTATGAGAATGCAGGCGACCCACCCCCCTTCAAACAGTATGCACAGCACAAATGGCTGGCAGCACATTCATATGGTCTAGTTGATGACCAAAACACAAGTGTTTGCGCTCAACTTCTTTGGTCGACCATGGCCAGGCCTGTTCTGAGTGGAACATTTCCTGTTAAACCGCTGTATGGTCTTGGCCACCGTGCTGCAGCTCAGTTTCAGGGTATTGGCAATCTTCTTATAGCCTACGCCATCTTTATGTAGAGCAACAATTCTTTTTTTCAGATCCTCAGAGAGTTCTTTGCCATGAGGTGCCATGTTGAACTTCCAGTGACCAGTATGAGAGAGTGAGAGTGAAAACACCAAATTAAACACACCTGCTCCCCATTCACACCTAAGACCTTGTAACACTAATGAGTCACATGACAACGGGGAGCGAGAAAATGGCTAATTGGGCCCAATTTGGACATTGTCACTTAGGAGTGTGCTCACTTTTGTGGCCAGTGGTTTAGAGATTAATGACTGTTTGTTGAGTTATTTTGAGGAGAAAGCAAATTTACACTGTTATACAAGCTGAACACTCACTACTTTACATTGTAGCAAAGTGTAATTCTTCAGTGTTGTCACATGAAAAGATATAATAAAATATTTTAAAAAATGTGAGGGGTGTACTCATTTCTGAGAGATACTATATATATATATATATACAGTATATAAAAAATATATCTATATAATATATAATATTCTTAATACAAGGTTAATCGTCTGCACTCAAAAAAATAAATCGTTGGTATAACTTAATATAATTATGACGCACATTTCCACGCATTTGAATTATGTTATCTCAACTTAATCAAAGCAAATAGAACCCAAAAGCAAAAATCATCTTCAACCAATGAGATTAAATCTTTTTCGTTTGAATTATCTTGTGGATTTAATTTATACACAGTTCAGTCTTGTTGAGCCAATTAATTTTAACCACTTAATTTAAACCAGAATTTTTTTCTTTTTGACTTTAAACCAAAATGTATTTTAATGCACAAATAAAATGCTCAATGTGAATGTCTCAAGTCTTTATTTCAGTTTCAAAAGTGAAACCCAAAAACAGCAATTACTGATCAGCGCTGACCTAGTTTCAAAACTTTCTTAGAACAAGATAGATCAAAAATACAGTATTTTCAGAATCAGTTTAAAGCAACTACAGTAGTAGTTTTAAAGTTTCTGCATGGTTGACAAATATTTTTTAGTAAAACAGAGAAATAAACTAAAAACCAGAAAAAGAGGATTAACAATATTGCTATTGCATTCAATTAAATGAAATGTTCATCAACCACTTTTAACGTAAACGTTTAAATTACTGTTAAAGAGTAAAACACTAATTTGTGCTTAGTGTTGAGCTACAATCTCAAAACTATTATCTTAAAACGAGATGGATCAAAACTCCAGTATTTCCAGAATCAAACTACAGCTGTAGTTTTAAGTTTCATCCAGCTTGACAATTACTTTAAGTAAAACAAAGAAATTAACTAAGATCCCAAAAAAATTAAGATTAAGAATTTGGATTTTGCATGTAACAAATTGTCTGTCAACCACTGTGAATGTATAACTGACAATTACTAAATTCAAGAGAAAAAACAAAACAATTTATGCTTAGTCTTGAGCTACAATCTCAGAACAAGATATATAATCTTAGAACAAGATAGATTTAGTAAAGATCCAGTATTTCTAAAATCAATTTAAATCAACTACAGCAGTAGTTTTAAAGTTTCAGCTAGGTTGACATTTTTAGTAAAACATAGAAACAAACTACAATCCAAAACTAAAAATTAACAATATTGATATTGCATGTACCTGAATGAAATGACTGTCAACCACTGTCCACGTACAATCAAAAAACACTGTTAAAGAGGAAAAAACAACACCAATTTTTGCTCAGTGTTGAGCTCAGCACAAATTAGAACAGGATCAACTTACTCCAACATCTTGTTCTTCAGGGTTTGCACCTTTGGTGAAAGTCTGTGTCCATCCAGGTTGAAGAACACTTTCTGGATGACCTCAAATGTAGATTTGAGTTCCCGTGGGTAGCTAAGGTTCAAGGCGTAAATGAGTCCGAACAACATGGCCACTGCTACAGCTGCATTCCTCAAAGAGCTAAGAACCTCAGTCCCTTCAATCACAACGCCAACATCTACAGGCTGATCCACTGGGTCATGACCCTCATGTCGAACAATGTAGATCCCCATTACTGTCTGCTTCATGGCTTCTTTGGCACTCAACCAATCGCAATCCTGTGCAAAACAAACAAAATATGCAGCATTTGTACGACAACTAATCTTTAAGAACACAGTACAGAGAATGAAAGAAGTAGATGAAAGAGAAGCATTTGCTTACAGCATACTCCTTGAAGAGCTGTACATGGTCCTCATTCAAGTACACACACAATGCTTTGAGGATGCATTCTCTTCGCACATCTATGCTGTTACTCTGCAAAAAAAAATCACTAATTAAACAACTCAGACATTACTATACTGATAACCAAATGCTGTGTATAACTTTCATGTATGTACCAACCTGAGAAACGGGTTTCATGATGTTTTTTATTGTTTGGCCATTGACTCCGCCCTTAGTGTGAAAAATCTTCATCAAGCTGTCTGAATATTTGTCAAGCATAGCAAGAAACTTGAAATGCAGTGGGACTGTTGTAATTCTCATGAATTCATTATTGATCTGTTAAAAAAGCAACAAAAAAAGTCAAGTACATTGGCTATTCTAATTTTTCAGGTTTAACAAACTCAAGTAAATGAACTTGTCTATATTTAAAGGAAAAATGTAAAAACACTTACTTCATCAACATTAAAGAGAGCTGGCCATCGAGTTTTAAACTCTGCTACCATTGGCTTCTTCTGAACCACTTCCTGTCTTCTGTATGAAAAGGTTATTTCCATCTTCTCTTTGACTATTTTGTCATTGTTTCTTTTTCTGATCTCTGTCAAAAGCTGAACTCGTTCCTTCTCCAGACTGTCAGAAGTTTCTCCCTTCGGATGCTGAGGGCAGTAATTCACTTCTGCTCTTCTAGGCTTCTTAATATTTGAAGCAGCGTGGCACTGATCTTGCTGTTTGTTCTTTAATGAATTTATGCTTACCTCAGAACACCCGACACTTCTGAGCTTGGTACAAAAGTTTGCCATCTTGTACTTGAGGCTTATTTTCCACCCATTGCATCCATTGTACGAGCCTTGCTCTCGTAAGCAAGGGTGTTTATTGATCAATGTTTCTGCCACTGCATTAAGGTCTACATCGGTTGGATATGCTTTGAATTTTATGATTTCCTCAGCTAGGCTTTCTAGAATGTGTGATTTCAGCTTTGTAGATGGACTAAGACGAGTTCCATTGGCATGGTATTCAGCATTGGCTTGTCCTAGAATTATTTCGGAGTCATAAGAGAAGCGTGGAATCGGGAATACAAGTGGCCACGTGGTAGATCTTGATATGGATTGCACTGACCCAGGAGAAGGATCAGGGGAAGATAAAAGGACAGTGTCATCAGTTTCCAATGAGGAGACCGATGCAGAATCATCTGACTTGTGCAGTGTTGAGTGAGAAGTTGATTCTGGAGACTCACAAGAACCCAAACTTTCCTTGACTTTTTCTTGGTTTTGTCCTGTAGTCTTAAAGATGACCTTTAAGGTTCCTTTGTCTTGAACATCAGTTACTGATGTCAAATTAATAAACTCACCACCAAAATCATCATCTTTATACTGCAAGCGGATATCCCCATTAAGCAAAAATGTTTCAGTGATTATTTGTGTGAGGCCCTCAGTTGAACTTGGCACCCCTTCAGGTAGGATCAACTTCCTGGCATCATTGTCAGCTAGAATTACTCTAAGTTTCACAGGTCCAGCCATTGCCCTGATTATCAGCTTAAAGAGAGGACACATGACAAATTAATCACACAAAGGATAATGACAAGACAATAGGTGCATTAGATGGTATAATTTTTTTTGGGGGGGGGGGGGGATTGCACTATGTACTCTTAAAGTTAATTGTTCTGTTCAGCCTTTGAAAGTCATGTCTACTCAAGCCTCTGTAAGCCAATGGAAAAACAATTAAAGCATTTTTAAGTGTCAAGATTTGTTGTAATTTGTACTGAAAAGTACTGTGAAGAATATTTATACTCAAAGGAATATAAACTTTCTTTTATGCTTTATGTTGCTATGTGAATGTATCTTTTCAAAGTCAGCATCTGAACGGGCCCAACCAAGTAGCACACAAGTGGACAGTCATCTATCAGTTCACCATGCTCGACAAAGACCAACTCTCTCAGATGCGATGCGTTTACTTCAAATGCTCTGAAATGCTCTCTGTACCAGCAGCATAACTTCTTACAAATGAAACTCAACTTGTCTTGAAAAATGCAAATTTGAATTACTTCCACAAATTCAGGGAGGCCAGCAAGTGATCCATGAGCAAGTCTCATTCCTGTTTTGTAACTTATTCCATATGCATTTACAGACTTGGCTAGACTGACTTCCGTTACATCTGGGTATCTCTGTTTGATAGTGCAAGCTATTTCCTTGTTCAGCACTTCAACTGGAACTGGTGAAACGCTTGTGACTTCAAATGATGCCCTCTTAAGGCCAGACGAATGCAAATGAAAAGCAAGCATTAGCTGGTGCTTTGTAGATAGCGTAAGAGCTATATTTTTTAAAACAGTTAGTGTGACGAGCAATCTGTTTAAAAAAACTATGCTTCGCTTCAAATCTCATTGTCCACATACATACAAGTGGCCCAAAGCACTGTATCATATGTGGATAGTGCTCCAAAAAGTGCTGTTTTGGCAGCAGGTTAGTAGTTGGAAAAAGCTCTTGGTAACGATTTCTGTGTTCACAAATCTTAAACTCAAGGAATGCTACAGACTCATCAGAATGTACTGGAGCTACCACAAGCTCAACAATGTCTTTTAAGTCCAAAATCAACAACCAAGCAGGTTCATCCTCTGGCACTAGGGAACCAATCATAAATGGCAACAACCTCAACAAATTCCAATTTTCATGGGCATTGCCACCTATGGATTTCTTGGTTGAAAGTGTGTGTGGTATGACATGAGGCTTATTTGTTTTGTCACCCCACTTGTACGGAAACTTCAGAATCAACTGGTTCAGAAAATCCAGTGAAAAATATTTCTTTGAAATAAATACAGAGAGGCAACACGCCAGCTCTACCGGCACTACACCTTCAAAGATATCGTGCACGATATCAGGAGGATAGCCTTTTAAGACTTGGAAATGTGAAAGGTGCTTGGTTAGGACACAAGACCTCTTTACCCCAAAGCAATGACTATAGGTTTCTTCTGCACACTTCACATGTTCTTCATGATCATCTTTTGTGCGAAGCCTGAAAGTCCCAGATGAAACACTATGGGTTTGAATCTCATGTTTCTGTGCTGTACAAAATCTGCATATGAAGTTTCCTGAAAAACTTTCGACAAACCCACCTAATCCATGTGCAGCTAGATTGTCAGCCACAACACACTGCACTGTGCCCTTTACACACTCACCAATATGAGATATATACACACCTTGTTCCTCTAAAATATGGAGATCGTGCAGAAGGGGTTCAAGCACTTTTTCAAATCCAAATGTTTTGACATCATCTGTTTTGCAAAGTACTGCCAGGTATATTGAATAAAGTGCTGAATGAGAGCCAGGGGGGAGATTATTTAAGATCCAGTACACTCCACAGAGTTTGTGCTTTTTGCGGGAGGTTCCAAGTGGGTTACAAATTTCAAAGTCATCTATATACAGATTTAAAGAGATTCTCAACTCCCCTTGAGACCAAAAATCGCTCTGACTGTAGAACAGTCCATCTTGAAAAGACTTGAACAGATGACCATCAGAAGCACAACTTGCTACAGAGGTCTTCTCTTGTGCAATTTTACTCCCAATCACCTGATCCAAAATGTGCTCCTTGCTCAGTAACTGCTGTAAAGATTGTAAAATTGGAATATATTGAAATGTTCTGTTCTTATTAGTGTCTAAAATGTATTCGACTGGTTCAATGACATTGAAATTTTCTTTGTAGAACTTTTTTCTTTTGAAGGCTGTCGCTAAAGGTCCATCCTTTCCAAAACACTGTCCTACTGGGTTGGATACACACACAGCACAAGCAAGTTCTTTTATCACAGCCTCGTCAACTGACAGATTATGATTTCTAAAAACATCTAAGATGGTTGCTTGTACAATTGGTACAGAAGCAGATTTCAGTAAAAAGTGTAGTTCATCCACCAATTCATCTACTGCTGCAGTAGGTACATGCAGTATGTTTTCTAACTTCAACAGGAGACACCCTACTTTTTCCTTAATTACTGTTGGCAGGCTCGCAACAGAAACTATATCACTGTCGTCATCTGACTGAGTGTCTACATCAGCTTCAGGTTCATCAGTGGAGCATGATGGCCTGTTTTCATCAGCACTCTCCAAAGATGTATCTGTTGTACTATGTAAAGTCACAACACCTGGTTTAAAGTCGTTTAAACCATGTGATTTGTGTTTTCTATTCTTGTGAGAATAGTACGTACTAGGGCTGCACGATAAATCGCATACAATATTTAACATGCATCTTGTCAGTAAAGCCATTCTTTAATCAGCGGTAAATCTCCATCCCCTGCAGGCTTTCACATTGAGCAGCATTAACTACACAGAAGCCGTGTTCATGACTAGCTGGCCAAATAGCACGAATATGAACGTGGTTGGCGAGTAGTTCAGTGAACAAGGCTCTGTGTAGTTAATTGATGCTCATGTGGAAACCGCACGCACGTGATGGAGATTTTTCCCTCTACAGTTTAACGCTGGAGTAGGGGGAGGTGGAGAGCAAGGAAAGATGAAAAAACCCACTGAAAGGAAAACCCAAACCAAAGAGGAAGCCCCCCCCCCTCTGATCCCGCCCCGGTCCCCCCCCGTGAGATAAGAATTACCCCCCCCGGCCCCCCCCCCCGGATGTACCACATGGAACAACGGCTTTACTTCCCGTGGGCAAAAGCCCCAATCCCCTCCTCCACCCCCCCACCCCCATCCACACAAACCCCCCCCCCTCCCCACCCCCCCATCCCCCATCCCCACCCCACCCCCCCTACCAAGAAGAAGAAGCAAAGAGGTAAAATGTAAAAAAAACATAAGATGGATTATGCGCGGTCTGGTGCAAAAATCTATCGCATGCGCTTTATCGTGCAGCCCTAGTACGTACCCAGTAAATAGTGGAACTTTAGTTCAAAAAAACTTTACAAAGCCTAGAAATGACACAATACCAGTCTGGACAATTTTAAGGTGTGTCCTATGTGAACAAATAATCGTCTCTGAGAAAAAGATCAGCACAATCACACAAATGCAAACTGAATGGCACTAATTGGGTTGATGTCTGTGGTGGTAACGCATGGGCACGGTATACATGATTTCTAAGGCTATTCCATGTTCGGAAAGTGCATGGGCATGTCGCATAAGAACATGGATAGCGTTGATTTCTGCCATAATGACCATGGCATAACTTATAATGTTTCAACAATTTGTACCTGCTAGTCTCTGATACTCCACACTCTTTGCAAGGCCACATTCAGATAACTAGAAGAAAAACAAGCACAAAAATCAATTACAAAAACCGTAAAACCACAGATAATCATCATGTAAAATCAGATTTCGGTCAAACTATAGTCCATTTTTATACTGGCTTCCAAAACATGCATGTCCAAGCACCCATTAATATCACTTTCCTCTATTTCATGGCAATAATAAATGGTTTTAGAAAAAGATCCATTAGTTTAAGAACATTAATTAATAATACTTACCCAATGGAAAAAGCAGAAAGCCAAGCATGGCATGTCGGTTATTATGCTCTTGTAAAACCTGTGAAATGAAAAATAAAATTAATTAGCATGAGATAAACTTAAATTATTAATTGTGTAACTTTTTAACGTATCAAAATAAAATGATTTTTTTTAAAAATAGATATGGATGGTTTAGTGCTAAAACTAAACATTTTTTTTTCCTGTAGCCGTGTACTTTACAATTGAAATAAATGCAAAAATAGCAAGTGCTGACAGCATACGTTTCAATTGTCTCCGTAGCTGTCGTCTAAAAACAGCATCCGTAAAAATAATACAGTAGCGTAACAGTAATGTACAGTCGTAAATCGTACGGACAACAGAGTGTTAGATTTAAAACATAAATGTTATGTTTAAAATCATAACTATTAACTTTAATACGTAACATGAATCTGTGCAAAATTAAAACGCTTTGTATGCACAATACACACCGCCTCATACTGCACTCGTGTCATGTTACATCAAGCTTAAATTTGTATGTGAAGTGATATAACTGAAAATCGTTTTTACTTGAATTTTCAGTGTTCTCGTCTCTACCTGTCCGGAGATATCACCTTGCTAACAGCATGCACAGCAACACTCGCCCGAATGAAATTGCTAATTTTTAAATTAACTGAAACAATCTAGTGAAATACCCCTTACAACAAGTGTCAGAGCTAAGCAACTAACGTACCGCGTTAATGTCAAAATACGTACATGAATGCAGGCATTTATATAAACTTGCTATTTTTCATCGAGTATACATGTGACTGACAGTCTGTTTTAAATATATTTTAAAAAACATAAAATATCCGCTACATGCAATACTAGGATTGTTTTAAACCGTTTTAATCACTATTAGCACTATATAGACAAGGATGATAAAAGATTTTTGGACTTACCGATTTCACATAACTCCACCACGTTAATGGCGTCGGCGGCAATTGACGAGGTCACGTGGAAGTCCTGTCTTCGGCGCATGCGCAAAATAAGTTGTTGACTCAACTTATTTCATATTTGTAGTTTCAGCAGAAATTAATAGAGCTCTTTTAATTTCGCCTGGATTTAGTTTAGACTGACTTGAAATAACTGTGTACATACCTTCAACTGATTCGTTTTATTTGTTTCAACATACTCTATTTATTTTATTCAAACAACACCCAGATTTCATTTTTTTGAGTGTGCTTGCATGTTGTTCTTTTCTAGATAGTAAGGGATTCATTAGCTTAAAACACACACCCTGTTAGGATCCAGTAAAAATGTCATGTAACAGACTGGAAAAATGTCCTATATCATATGTAAAAAAGAAATTTAAACAAATAAGTAAATAAATGGTCCATATTATTAGGTTATACTTGTGTGTTTTTTGATGGAAAGACATTTTCACAATCTAATGAGGCTAAAAAGAATTTAAGGTTTTCTCTTTTTATATTAATCCTATGTTTTTCTTTTTACTCATTCACAAATTATTAATTCAAGTTATATTCGTCATTAAGTATAACCAAAATAATTATTTGTTTAAAGTATGATTATGTTGGTCCTTGGTTTATTTGGTGTTGTTTTGGTATCATCTTCTTTTAACTTTGGGATTTTCTCTGACTTTTTAGCAATTGTTTTCGCTTAGTTGCAGTTCTTAAAATGTAATTCTGCCTCCAACCTAATCTTCCATGTAGGTAATGAATAAATAAATCTCCTGGGCTGCGATAACTTGATGATTATGCTGGAAAGTGTGTTCTTAATAGATCTTTGTTATTACTTGCATTTTGAGAAAACTACTTAAGTAGTTCAAGAAGTTTATTAAGAGCGAATGTCTGCTAGCGACGAATACACACGGAAAACACGGTCGTTTCCCACGAGATGTGTGTGAATAGCATATATTTTACCCAGCCGAATACTCCCTTGTGATTTGACAATGTCAAGGGTGCCATGGGAGAAGGGAAATATTTCCACATCCCATCTCTCTGCAAATAGCAGGTGCCATAAACACAGAAGATTAAAGATTGCACTCATAGCTAAAGTGTGCATGCTGACTGCTTATTGTCTGCTGTTTAGATATCGCCAGAGGGTAGAGACATGACTTCTGTGGAAAACCTGGAGTTCACAGAGGCTTTTAAAAATCCACTGTGTGCATATGTATTTGTTTATGTAGAAAGAAGGAAAAAAGCATTTGTCTGTCTCCGTTTCCTGGGTCTTTGAAAGCAGGCTCTCTGAAGATTCACATTCAGTTTCTTGAAATCCAAATGTGTCAGTTTTCAAAATATACTTTTATGTCTTCTGGTGTCATAAAACAGAGAATGAGATGAAATGTATCGTACAGTCCCATGTAACGCCTTGTTTTTGTTGAGCCAGAAATTAAGTGTCATGTTCATTTGAAGACTCTATCACAAAAATAAAGAGGAAAAACAATGATGGCATTTCTCACTTATGAGACTGGAGATGAAAACCTTGGATGAATTCTTGGAAACATCGTTGAACTGCCACTCGAAATTACTCTAACAAGTAACTCGGCAAAACTGAAATACCACAATTTCACTGATGATTAGAAACCTGAAACCAATCTTCATTAAGTTCAGTTTCAACATGCTTTTAGTCTAAGGTGAATTGCTGGAAGAGTAGCTCCTCGTTATTATTTTAACACTGCAGAGAAAACTATCAGTTCGACTGGTTAAATGTGATTTGTTTTGATTTAAACTGTCATAGGAGCCATGAGAGTTTAGTCAATGCCTGGGCCTTCGGAAACAATTTCCAACTTTTCCTAGCTGCGTCTGTGATATTGATGAAGCTTTTAGCTTGGAGTCCCCCTGTGGAGAGGGGGGATATATTGAGGGGAGATATATTGACTCTTAAATTCTACCTGTTGGGAAGCAGTTTGTTCTGATTGGGTTTACACACGCTCTTTCTCACACACATATGCGAGTCGCACTCTTCAAACCCAGCACAGATGGAAGACCAGCTGTAATCAGTGACTTGGAAAAGGTGCCTTGTTGACGGGGTTTGATGTTTGATTCCCTTGGTTTCGCCCGGCAGAGAAAGAATCCATCACACAACTTTTTTTTTAAGTCCACTTGCTCACAGGCAGCAACACATTTGAGGTATTTTGCAAGAAGCGGGAAACACTGGAAACTGCGAGAGCTTTTAGGGACAGTGATATGCTTGGTCAATCAAATAGACTGTATCAAATAGCACTAGGCTAATTTAATTCATTTGGACAGACATGCTTGTTAGCAAAACAAATTCAGCCCTTGCTAGGGCAGGGGATCCATCATCCACAGCCAAAGCAGCAGATGTTGGGAAGCAACACCTTGACTTGCATATCAGAGAAGCTGGCAGATAATTCACAGAGTTTGTTCAGAGTTTTGTTTTGGAGCCAGACAAAAATCACACATTTTGTAAACATTACTTATTGCATGACGATTTTCCCTTCAGTTCTGCAGCATTGATGTCAAATGAAAATGCATACTTATTGAGTGTTTGCACCAGTTCTAGTATTAATTTTAAAAATGTACTTTGTAGGACTTTAATCGACAGGACGTTTTTCTACTTATATCTACTTGTGTATCTACGTATACAATGTTCATGTCTGATAGACATGAATGTGTACACTATTTAATAGGTTTTATTAACTAATGTTTTATATGTTTAGGGTCTTATGTTTCGTGTCTGTATAGTTTGGTTGTTGCAAAGCCCTTGCCATAAATCTTTGGAAGTCATCTGTATTAAACAACAATGGTGATTTAAATAGTAACTAACTTAGGTAACACTTTATTTTAAGGTGTCCTTGTTACACATTTTACATGTACTTACTATTATAATAACAATTAATTATGTATAATTACATGGAAGTAACCCTAACCATATAGTAAGTGCATATAGTTAATTAATATTACTTAGTAGTTAAATGTACAATTGCACTGTAACAAGGACGACTTAAAATGAAGTGTAACCCTAACTTACTAACTAAATAAATAAAGTTGAATCTGAATCTCAATCCTAAGGTCAGTACACTACAATAATTCAGTAAATAATATTTCTGAAAATGTTTTAACAAGTAAGTTTAATGGAGATGAAGAGCTTTGTCCAAGAATATATTGGTTAAGAAGTACAGTTTTTCCCTTAAGTTCAAGTTTTCTCATTTGTTCCGGATTGATTAATTAAGTGGTGTCGTTTCTGTTGTTGTATTTTGTACTTACTTAACTTCTAGCGCTTTTCTTGCCACTCTTGACTGATCTGTGACCTTCAATTTCCTGTCATTTTTTCTGTATGTGCCAGGAAAGAGCAGTGAATATTCATACACTAGGAAGTCGGTGAATATGATATTGTCGCTTCCAATATCATGAGATGGAAAAATGTCCTCTTTGACAAGTGTCTCTCATCTCAGAGACTGAGATATAAGAGTGTGAGAGTGTTCGTTATTAGAGATATTCTATGATTTTTCTCACCTTCAGCACTGCATTAAGAGCAACTACACACTGTAGGACATCTGTACTTGTTGAAGTGTTTGCTTGCTCACTGGGAGCCACATCTGTTCCTGCATCACAAGGTCACTCTGCTCCGTTATTTGCATATAGTGAAAATGTTTCTGAGGGAGAAAATCTGATTTGAGCATTTCTTGACAAACATGTCATGTTTTGTTTTTGAAAATGCCTGATTTTGTGCATCCCCCCTTTATGTGATAAGAAACCAATAACTTGGATTTATTTTATGCATTATGAAATGTAAAATGAGTCATGCAACATACCGATTCCTACGGATGATTGATGCTATCTGAGAACAGTGTGTTTCTGTTTTGTAGATGTGCACATATGCGTCTACTTGTGTTCTTTGTATGTATGTGATAAGGCCATGTCTGCTGTTCTTTCTTCCTACACATCAGTGTTCCTTCTTATGCGTTTCCTTCAAGCCATCAAATGCAGGCTGTAATGTTTACAACTGTAATGTTGTAATGTCACTGACTATAAAGAATCAGTAAATAAACCTGACAACCATCTAACAAGTAAAAAATAATTTTATATATATATTATTTTATCATAATTTAAGATAGATATATTTAGAGTTGATAAATAATTCTATGTAAACTATAACCATAAAATCATTATTAAATGTAAATTTATATGTTAACATATAATTATAAATGAACATATAAAAGCTTTAAAACAATTTTGTGTGTGTTTGGAAAAATACATGTGATTACTACAACAAATTAATTAACAAAATGTATGCTTACTATTAATGTTATAACTCAGCTTTTGTAACAACAGCACTATTTGTACTTAGTAAATGGATTGCATAGTAAATGGATTAGTAGATTATGTAGCAAATTAGCTCAAAAGGGAAATATATTTATAAGTAATTACGTTAATTATGATAATTACAATTATTTATATCAGCTGCCAGTAGTAACTGTAGCAGGATTAAATTGCCCTCAACTAATCTGTTCGTCCAGCGAACATTCAGTGTAAGTTCATATCAACTCTAGGAAAGGATATTTTCTTGGCCACAGAAAATAATTTTAATACAGTATTAATGCATTAGAGCATGTAGCAAGGATCAAAATCGTAAAGGGACAATAATTTGCAAGGCAGAATCAGAAACTCATGTAATTTGTGCACAAGAGTTTTATTAACTAAACACTGACACAAACTAGTCTAACAAACATACATACACACCCACTCACGCATACATACACAAGGGGAGCTAAAGTGGATGAAGCAATAATAGAAACCAGAGAATGCAGTTATGGAAAATGAGTCAGAACCACCTGAACTCCAAAAAGATGTTATTCTGACTCTGTGGTGGTCAGGAGAGTTTTCTCCCAGATGAAGATGATGAAGAGCTAAGAGAGATGTCAGCTGAGATCCAAGGATCGTTGGTGAATGTAAAGACAAGGCCGAAGCCTGGTGCAGACTTAAGGGTTGCAGAAGCGTTCTAGCTCACATCCTCATCTTCTCAGAATCTAACAGAACCACAGACTGAAGGCGGGTCACTGATGTGAGTCCTTTAAGGTCTGAGAATATTCACGTCTCTCAGGATGGGCTTGTTCAATGAGAAAGGCTGAAATTCCAAGCGGGAAGTCGAAAATACTGGGGAGTTTTATGACCCTTTGTCTGAGAGCATGATAATTTTCATATGGAACTCGATTGGGTGTTGATGCAAAATTATTAAAGATTCTTAGAACACTAATATATTGCCTATGTACCAACATATAATATACACTCTCGTTAAGATCATCAGAAGACGAATTCATAGATACTAAACATGGTAAGATTACATATAGGTAAGATTACATGAACGAGTGGTTCTATCATAAACATGCATACAACAGTATACGATACAAAAGACAATATACAAGAACAGTAACAACATACACAATGATCTGAAGTATATGTGTGTTCATTCAAAGAAAGGTTTTCCTATGAATTAATTAGAGAAAAGTCCATTTCAATGTCTGTTTTAGAGAGAACTGAGTAGGAGGAAGATTCTCTCTACATACTTTTAGGTCGTAAAAGTGTATCTGATCTGGCTGAGGGGTCCTGGTTGCCATGGTAACCAGGGGCCTGGTCCTCGTTCACAGACAACTTGGCACCCAGTATGTTTATTGGGTGAGGGGTCTGTGATTATTTGTTAATCTAATGAATAATTGATTTGTTAAATCTAATGAAAAATGGCGATTGGTCCAAATGCTACAATTACTATACTTTAATTGTTGCAGATAAATATGGAAACAGTATATTAAACAGAGAGAGAGAGAGAGAGAGACTGTTACAATACCCTTTTATCTGCTTTTAGTGCCGCATTACATTTGATAACATGCACAATGAAACTACCGGCCAATAGCAAGAGATTAACAGCTCTAGAAGCAAAATTACTCACTTGGTCATCCGTCTGATTCTTATATCATCAAAGCAGACCGTTTTGACCTGTGATTCCAACATGATGACAGTCAGTATGAGACTGGTACTGATGGTCTTCATGGACATGACCTCTCTGCCCTTAAGCTGTGAGATGTTAGCAATCATCACACTCTAGTAAATGCTGTGTGTCTGTTGTGCCTGTTTGTGTCCTGTGGAAAAGCTCCTGTGCATACTTTTTACGTGAGAAAATTCAAATACACAAAAGAAACAGACAAAGCATTTAACTGCTAATATAAATGTAATTTAAGCTTTGTCATGTATAAAAAATTTGAGGTGGGCAAAATTGTACAACATAAAATGCTTTTAAATTGGCTTTAAAGTGTGTTTACTCAACTCACTGATCAATCAGTGGAACTCCTAATGAAACCCTTAAACTTTATTAAGGTAGATGCCCTTATGTTTAGCAGTTTCATATGTTACAGGTACAATACATGCCTAGCACCTCAGGCAGCTGAGAAAAATATTTTAAGCCATATTTAATCAGCAGCAACTAAAAATACTTAAATCAGACTGACATCCAGTTTCAAATCTGGATTATGTATAGCACTGCAGCTTTGTCATCGTTCTCTATGCTGCCTTCCATTGTCCTGGAGAATTACTATTCTAGCTCTTTCCAGGTAAATCCTTGAACTAAACACAGTATTTTGTTAAATTAATATTTCCGAAGTTTTTAATTCAATTTGTTTTACTTTTTATTATTTTAAAGACTTCCACTGTTTAAGTGTATCGACCAGCTGAGTTATTCAGCTACATGGCCATTCGTACAAGGTAATATGATGCAGAGTGTGGTGAATACTTTAATAACAGTGTTCTGGCATTACAGTGAAGTATAACAGTTAAAGAACTCAAGTGTTTTGTTGTGAAAATGTCCACGAGGAAGTCAAAACACTGCTCAAAGCCACAGCTGTGGTCTATCATTGTGTCAAGGAGTTTAGATTACATTATTTCATCAAAGCTTCCAAGGTTTAAGAGCCCTTCAGATGCCCCATTTAAAAAGAGCGACAAGATCTGTTATTAGTGCACAACCTAATCCTTACAGCTCAGAGAGAAAGAGAGAGAGGCTGAGAGAAGAAAAATCACACATCTTTGAGAAATATCTTAAGGCTCATTATCTGGAAGTGTCATTGGGACTTCAAGTCAGGATGAGATGGAGTTCAAATAAATCCTTGTGAGGTCTTGAGCTGATGAGCCTCTCTGATACACACATTTATCCATTTCTCTTTCTCTCTACAGATGCGCTCAAGCACACAATCCTGCTGATTTCCCCTTCCCATTTATCCTTATATTTTGACGGATTTATTTCCATGTAATCTATTTGGTTAAGCACGTTAGCAGTAAATAATCTGTGAGGTATTTCTAGTACATTGTTGACTGTAATGTATTCTCATTTATACCATGTGTAAAGGTGCGGTCACAATGTGAAAATTTTGTGGGGGAAAAATAATGTAGTAATGTATAGAAGTATTCTGCTTTCTATTGATCAGTGATGTGAATCCACATGACCAACTTGAATCTATTGCAAAATCAATGCTTAATAAAACAATTCATCAGACAATGGTAAAGGTGACCACACATTGAAGGCCAAACCCTCACTTTAACTTGAGGCGAATGCATAGTATGTACAGTCATAGCCTTTCATAGCCCGCGTTAATTCTCTCCAGAAGTTATGAGTCATAAGAATGTCTTTGT
The DNA here is from genome assembly GCA_018155175.1 of Sinocyclocheilus anophthalmus. Lineage (NCBI taxonomy): Eukaryota > Metazoa > Chordata > Actinopteri > Cypriniformes > Cyprinidae > Sinocyclocheilus > Sinocyclocheilus anophthalmus. Next base: position 122,492 of record JADLZN010007295.1, on the reverse strand, counting down.
ACTTGTTTAAATTAGAGACCTCTTAACCTAGCACTCGTAAACACCGCCATTTATTGTTGTTGCCATCTCCAGTAATGTGTTGTTCTTCCAACCAAGTGTGCCACACACGTCCTGAAAAGTGAAGCCAAAACGTTTTGATCATCCACAGGTGGCTGGACCCAGTATAGGTCATAAACCCCATCCTCTCCATGTAATCTAATGGGATGTGAGACTAACTAAATAATCAAATTACACTTCAAATAAATGTATAATGTATAAAGCACAGTTCACAAAGAAGTATTCTGCTTTATATCAGTGATGTGAATCCACATGACCAACTTGAATCTACTGCAAAATCGATGCTTAATAAAAAATTTACTGGACAATGGCAAATGTGACTGCACATTGAAGGCCAAATCCTCACTTAAATTTGAGGCGAATATATAGTGTATGAATACAGCCAAACGCATAATTTCATAGTTTGCATTATTTCTCTCCAGAGGTTATGAGCTATAAAAATGTATTTGTACTTGTATCTCTTAACTTAGCACTCCTTAAAGGGATAGTTCACCCAAAAAAAAAATGCTATTAATTTACTCACCCTCAGGGATCCAAATGTAGGGACTTTTGTTTATTCAGTAGAACACGCAAATGAGATTTGAACTAAAGTTGCAGTCTATCAGTCGTATAATGCATGGCAATGGTAACAAAACCTATGCACAGACAAATCCAAATTAAACCCTGTGGCTCGTGACGACACATTGATGTCCTAAGACACAAAACGATCGGCTTGTGCGAGAAACCGAACAGTGTTTCTATCAGTATTTACCTCTAATACACCACTATGTCCAACTGTCTTTGTGCGCGTGCACGGCTTCCGGTGCGTGAGGTATGTTCGTGCTCTGGCGTAGTTTACGCAAGCTCCAGAAGTGAGCTCTCGCGCGTATACGTCACTCATTGATTACACAGTGCACAGTCATTGCGGACGTGTTCCCTGCCACTGTGAAGATCTAAAGATATTTAGAAGTACAGGTCATCACAATGGAAGACGATTTTGATATATCAACAGACAACGTGGATTTTTTTTGCCCAACCGTATTTATTTGAACCAGAATACTCAGATCAAGAACTCAGAGAGATGGAGGAAGCATCTGCTGCAGCAGCACGTCTTCAAGCCTCAGAGAGACAGAGATCTCTTCAAAAGTGGTGGTGTTCTTGTAGTAAGTGTTGTGAGATGCCAACAGAAGTGGTGAGCATCTGTTGTCACGAATGGAACATATGCAATGCCACAACTACAAGACGCCGTGCCGACGAGGACAATGTCAAGGGTGTCCCATCACACACCTGCCTGACTGAAGATCCAGAATTTTCTCCGCTGTTGAGCCGCAGCGTTTTGCACATTGTGTTTAGCTTGCCACGTATAAACTGCCACGTCCAAGGCCAGAGGGACCCAATGGCACGCTGTCAATAGAGTGAGTAATGTGTTGTATTTGTAATGTTATTGCAATGAAATCTCTGTGTCTCTGTAGTAAAACCATGGTTAACCATAGTTTAAACATGGTGCCTGTAGTACAACAGTTGTTATACAAATGGAAGTAAACAACTAAAAAACATGGTTTTATTACATCAAAACTTAATTTTATTTGTTACTTTTCGTAAGGGCAGCTTTACAAATAAAAAAGACACATACAAAGATCTTGTTCACATAACTCAGTTGGATGTGGAAAAACCATAGGCACAGCTGATGGTTTAAGTCATACGTGATCCTCTCCTGGGTATGTAAAATCATCAGGGGAAAAATTATCACTGCAGACCCTCAACAACTTTAGTACATTAATGGGCGTGTTGATATCCAGCCAAAGAGCAATCAACCATAAATTCAGGCGAGCAGGCTCAGAAGTTGGGAATAGTCACCACTCCCGAATGAGTTCACGAGAGAGAACATAATCTTTTAGTTTAAAGTCAGATTTAACAATCCGGATAAGCACAAGTAAGTACCATTTTGATTAGCCGTTGTACCTACAATGTTTGTGCACTGTGTAAACAATGAGTGACGTATACGCGCGAGAGATCACTTCCGGCGCTTGCGTAAACTATGCCAGAGCGCGTACACACCTCACGCACCGGATGCCGTGCGCGTGCTCAAAGCAGTTGAACATAGTGGTGTATTAGAGGTAAAAAATTATAGAAATACTGTTCGGTTTCTCGCACAAAACGATCGTTTCATGTCTTAGGACATCAATTTGTCGTCACGAGCCGCAGGGTTTAATATGGATTTGTCCGTGCATGTTTTTTTTACTCTCATAGATTTAGTAGTTCATTGCCATGCATTATACGACTGATAGACTGCAACGGTTGGAGTTAAAAATCATCATTTGTGTTCTACTGAAGAAACAAAGTCACCTACATATTGGATGCCCTGGGGGTAAGCAGATAAACATCAAAAACATTTTTGGGTGAACTATCCCTTTACACCGCCATTTATTGTTGTGGCGTCTATAGTAATTATGTTGTCAAACCAAAGTGTGAGAAGTACTGAGGGTAGGGCTGCCCTCAACTAAGGATTTTTCTGGTTGATTAGTAGTTGTTCATTTTAAGCATTAGTCAACTAATTGCACATTTATTAATAAAGCATTTAAATCATTATAATGAGCCTTTAATTGCCTACATAGCCTATAAGCGCTCAAGCACATGCATAAAGCTTGCCACAGTGCACTGCAGGAACAAATTATTATGAATGGGTTAACATTTTAATAATGTATTGATACACTAGGGCTTTCTTTGTTTCTTTGTGCTTTCTTTGTTTTCATCATAAGAGTTGAAGTCAGTGACACTGACTCATCATCTCCGCAGTACAAGCCTGTATGCATGTTTTATACGGATTACATAATTGGAGAATATTTGTTTTCCATTTGAATTGGTTCGTTTGAAAGTAGACATTTCGCTCTCTATAGATACGTTTTAATATCTGTAAGGCAAGTATACACAGAGTTTCACGCTCAAGTTCACAGAGACCGAGACAGCAGAAAGCGCATCCTGTTTGCTTTCATTATTTTAAAAAAGCGCAATGTTTTGTTGTTATTGTGAGTGCACACAAATAAACGTAGTGTCTTTACAGATTTGAAAGATGTATTACTCTTATCTGTATGACCAAAAATGATGGAGTATTTTAAAATGATGGAGCAAGTAACCGCACCGGCACCTCCATCTGTCCTGCAGTGAGCGCTACTGTTCAGCTCCACACTCCGCAGACACTTGAACAGCGTACATTTTTCTAGGTTAACATTAGATTGAGCGGCCATGCAAATACTTACATCTTTCAGATGATAAGCCATATTTGAGGTCGATGAATGAAAGTCGAGCGTTTGGATGTCCTGCCCGAGTACTGCATTAGCACATAGACTAGCCGTTAACAATCTGTTAGTCACGGACTGCATGACTTCGCCTGTGGATTTTTTTTATTTATGCGACTAAGGAATTAATAAAATTTTGGTTGACCAAGCCTCTTCTGGTCGACTAACAATTAGTCAACTATTAGGGGCAGCTCTACTGAAAAGTGAAGCCAAAACGTTTCGATCGCCCCCATGTGGCAGTATAGGTCATAATGGGATGTTAGACAAACTAAATAATCAAATTACACTTAAAATGTTTTTTTGTTTTTTTCAAAAATGGTTTCCATCATTTTAGGTAGTTTTTATCATGCTGATGTATGTTCAAGTTTATTTTTCTAACAAGCTTGCTTTTAGTTAGTTGTGGTGTCATGACTGTGACCTTGCGATTGGATCTGCAGGAGTTTGGGTGGGACTTTGATACCGCAGCTACACCTCATGATCACTACTGCACAGACTCTGGCTCCAAATGAATGTTACTCCACAGATTCTGGCTCCAAATGGCGTCATTTTCGCAAGATGACAGTGGCCATACTGAGATGTTTTGGATTCACTTTTCTATAGTGGAAGGAAGTGGAGAAGTTTCGTCCATCTTTTTTCTTTTACAGTCTATGGTCCTAACTCATCCGGGCAAGTGTTGCCACCTTGTGGATAAACTAATTTGTGCAAAATACAATTCAAAAGGCTAGTGTGAAAGCTGAGCATATGTGCAATTAAAATTCCTCTTGCTTGCATAGTGCACACACGTAGTATGCTGATGATGAAAACTGTATCAAAGACATTGTACACATACTGTATTCTAGTGTACATTAAAAAATGTGTCATTTGCTTACCCTCATGTTGTTTTAAATCAATTATTTGATTAATAATTCAGTTCATACAGTAGTTAACACAAAAATACATACATGAATATGTGAGGTTTTTGTAAAACACGTGAACAAATACTCAGTCCTTTGGACAGTCATTGCAGTCATTGCATCTTTAAAATTATGTTATTGACAAGTTTCATTGTGATAGCAGCACAGCCTCCCATGACAGCACAGTTTATTCAGCTCATTCACTCATTCAGTGTGATGATTTGCTTTCCTTTCTTAGATTAAAAAGTAATAAGGGACCCAAATGAACTGATTATTTCAGAATCCAGTCGTGTGATCCCTGAAAGGAAAAGCTTCATGGGTAATTAAAAGTCAATCAACATGGCTCATCCTTTTAAAGACAGGAGACAAGGAATACACACCAGAATACAAAGGATCTCGAAAGGTACCAGTCTAATGCAAATCAAATCAAAAAGTGTTAATGTTATGCTATCTTTCGGTTTCCCAATATCCCACAGTTTACTCTGAGCCATAATTGACTTTTATGTGGTCTCTCCAGAGCAGCGACTGCGGTGGCCAAATAGCGCCGTCTGACATGTGTACGTACCTCTTTGAATTCAGTTTTGTTCCATTAATAACATAAGTGCTTATAGGAGGGCCGTGCACACGGAGGCCAATTGTTAAAAACTAATTTCGGTTGAATGGTGTGGTTGCATGCTAATTAGCCCTCTTTTACCACCAATCACAGTGCAGATGGAAAGGCAGAGTTGTATTTGTGTTGTAATTATCTGGTGACACAGAAAGGTGTTGGGGTTTTTTGTGAGATCACTTATTGAGGATTTGTTCAGAATTTATAATAGGCCACCGGTCACATTGGTGTCACAGCAAACAAAAACGTGAGCCAGGAAAAATACAAGGCACAAAAAAAATGAAGCGGCATAAACACAATTAGGCATTTGTGATGTGTTTACTGTCCTAATGCATTTAGAATAGGACTCAGAATCCCCATCCTCATTATGGGTGGAGTTGGGGTCAGGGAGTCAAAGACATGCTGCAAACGCAAACGGGAGGATCGGTTTTGTTTATAAAGATGGAGGAGGAGGGTTCGGATTCAGCATAGGAAGAATGATGATGACCTGCGCGGTACATATGAGGAACCGCTGCTGACCCAGACAGTTTTATGAAACAATTTGAAGAGGCCTCAATAGAGACATTTTGCCGGTTGCAATCTTGAAATTATCATTTTATAATTGAAGCTTTAACATTCATATGTGTGTGTGTGTGTGGTGTGCTTATTCCATACGCTGCATTCCAGATAAAGCTCCAAATCTCATTCAGTCTCTGCTGTTTCGAGTAACACAATTAGCCAATCATGGCTATCCGTCATTAGGTAGTTTTCCGGGGGGGGGCAGTTCCCCATGTACTAGGGCACCTGTTGCTGGCAAATCTGATCCTTCCTAATAAGTCACATTTCCTTGATGGTTAGAAACAGAGAATGAAAAAAAAATTTCAGCTCAGACACAATATTTACATTTAAGGTGCCCTTGTTGCAATCATGTTCCATTATATGCAATTCCTAATCGGATATCAGTGAAGCACAAACGATGTCGGAAGTATTACAATTAACACTAGCCGTGACATTGTGTGCCAGTGATTACTATCGTTTATGATTAATTATGCTCTTTAAAAATTTTTTTTTTTTTTTTAATTTTTTTATTCTACATGCTAATTATTCCTGACAAGCACCACTTTTTTTGAGTTATTATGACCAGGTAACACACATATGATCACACAAATGTATATTGCCTAAACCCATGTATCTTAAATAGGACTGGGCGATAATTCGATAATGATAATTATCGTGATATAATTTTCCTCGATAAAACGATGATAAGAGTTCGATAAATGTTCTATATAATGTTTACGCGCCAAAAGCAGAATGAAACAGCCCTACTCATTTGAATCGCGATTCGCGCCACACGGTCCGTTTATTTGCTGGGACCAATGTTTAAAACTGCCGCGCGAGCTCACTAAGGCAGATGTATGGGAAGCCAAACAACCCAAATGTGGGACAAAACAGCGCGGTATTAAAGTGTTCACGCCGCGCTGACCTGTCACCGGCGCGGCTCAATGGACCGAGCTGCGCGACCGACTCGACGACGCAGAGATGATGTGGTTTACTAGCGCCACCTAACTGACAAGCAGTCATCGCGACATTACTCCTTCTTCTTCTTGTTTTATGGTGGGTGGCATCCAACGTTAAGGTGCATTACCGCCACCTACTATGCGAACATTACTCTCCGCAGAAGTTCGTGTTTTTTTCCTGCACATAACATAATGAAGAGTTATTACATTTCATTATCTTTCATATTACTACATGTAAACAGTAGTGTTAGCTACTTTGAAGCATGTATAGCCTATATTTAGTAGTCACGTTCACAGCAGAAACTTCCATTATCCTCTTAGAATTAAAATATTTTATGGTTTCGTTCATCAAGGCATATTTTAAGTAAATTTTACATTTAAGGATGTTTGTGTAACTGTAGCATATGATTATGCTTGAAAAAAAAAAGTAAAATGTACTGATATTTTTCTGTCAGGACATACATTTTCCCTCATGGAAATACGAAAATTAACAATGGTTTTACTATAGTAAAAGTGCAGTAACCATGGATTGATTGTCATTTTTTTAACCCACAGTTTTAACTACAAATGTATGGTTAAAAGGTTAGTGTAATAAAATCATGGTTAATTTTAATGTGTTTTCCGATAAACCTAAAACACAATGCAGTGCAAAATTCAAAATACATCATATTGAATTTACATACACTGTCCCTAATATTTAAAGAGTTTTTAAATTAATTAAAATGTATTTATTTAATTTGGAGTGTAGAGAAAGCCTTACAAACCGTATCCATTATATAAAATCGCAATGTTAAAGTTAAATAACAACGTTCCTGTCACGCGCCGATGACAGGTCAGCCCGTGAACACTTTAATACCGTGCTGTTTCGTCCCACATTTGGGTTGTTTGGCTTCCCATACAGATGCGTTACTCGGACACGCGAGCTCTAAACAGCGCTGTGAGATCAGTGTGAAGCGCTTGAACTCAGCGATGAACACAAATGACTCGGTGATTTAAACTAGTTTAAAGCCAAACAGGAGAAACACTGTGTGCAACAAGACCGTCACAAGGCTTTACAATCTACAAATCGCCTTCATTTACCATGGATTTACTGTAGTAACACTCACTGCACAATGGTATTGTGGCAGAAATGTAGGATATTCACATTGAATTTTATTACAGGAATAATGGTATATAATCATAGAATGTATTTGTGATTAAGCTATAGCATGTGTGCATTTATACTGAATGTTTTAGACTACTGTTTTTCATACAGGCTATACCTAAAAACCATATAGTTATATTTTTACCATGGTATTGAGGTGCTATATGTGTGGTTTTAACTGTGTTTATCATGATTTAGATGTATGCTACTATGGAAGACCAATGCTTAATTTAAAAAAAAAAAAGTTCAGAATAAATTTTACCATATAAAACTGAGGTTGCTACAATTTTTGATAAATTTTTGTTACTGATTTTGATAATGAACAAAAATTTACCTCTGCATTCTAACTCAAGCGACTATCAAATGTACATCTAAGAGACAAAAAAAGTGATATTATTATTAGTAATATTATCAGGCAACCCAAACCTGTTTCTTGATTTGAAACAGTATCACTCATTAGAACATGCAGAAACTAAGAAATAATTTTTTCAATTTTTCTATTTATTTTGTTAAGGAAAATTAATCCTTTCTACAACTTTCACTTTGGAGCAAAAAATCTGGCTTTAAAACTTGAAAGAAATAAAAATGTGACATTTATCGTGATAATTATCAATATTGACTGATGTGAAAAAAATGTATCGTGATAATTTTTTTGGCCATATCGCCCACCCCTAGCTATAACTTTTATTAATGGACTGGCCTCATTTATATCACTGTTGTTTGACAGGGAATGAAAGACATAATAGACCCAAAACATTTACGCTTTCCAATTCTCTGTCCCCCTGCCTAATGACTTTGCACATGTGAAATATTGCTTAGCACTGCACTTAAAATGATAGTTCACCCAAAAAATTAAAATTCCAAACCTATGTGGTTTATATTCTTTTGTGGAACATAGGATATTTTGAGAATGTCATAGTGTTTTGTTGTTGTTTTTGTTTTTGTACATACAATGGAAGTCAATGGTAACCAAAACAATTTTGTTGCAAATATTCTTCAAAATATATTATTTTGTGTTTTACAGAAGAAAATAAATCATGTAGGTTTAGAACAAAATGAGGGTGAGTAAATGATGACGGAATGTTAATTTTGGGGTGAATTATCCCTGTTAGACATACTGCTCTTAAAGGGGCATATGATGCGATTAAAATTTGGTTTCCTTTTTCTCTTTGGAGTGTTACAAGCTCTGGTGCATAAAGAAGATCTGTAAAGTTGGAAAGACTAAAGTCTCAAATCCAAAGATATATTCTTTATAAAAGTTAGGAGTCAACCACGTCTACTTAAAACGGCTCGTTCTAACACGCCCCCACATATCTACCTCACTATGTGGGAATATTTGCATAAAGCAGCCCAAATGTTCACGCAAAGAATGAAGGCATAACTTTTATTCTCATTAGTATTGTTGCCGCCGCCGCCGCCATGTCTTGAAGGTGCTGTGTGTTTCATTGTGAAAGCAAACTACTTTGTTTGGACTTCCAAAAGAGGACGATATCCGGTCCGTCATGCCTAGAGCTGATCTTTGCTGGTCGCTGAGGGAATACATCACCTTTCACCGTGGACAAAGCGGAGTCCAACCCGGGGTCATCACACATGTGTGCCGCTCATTCGTCGGATCCGCCGGGCGCGCCGTTCTCGCCCCCGCCGCCTCAGCTCACTCTAGCCCGGCCTCAGCTCACGCTAAGCCGGGGCTTCGGCTCACTCTATCCCGGCCTCAGCTCATGCTAAGCCGGGACTTCCCCTCACGCTAGGCCGCTGTGTTTTTTGTTGTGAAACCGAAACTACTTTGTTTGGTCTTCCAAAGAGGACACGACTACAAATCAGTGGTTACGTTGCATTTACAACACTGTTCCAGAACATTTAACCCAAATATTCCAATGTGTGCAGCACATTTTATGGAGGAAAGTTTCCTGAACCTGGTGAGGAGCGTAACGTTAGAACTAAATGCCAGCTGTTCTGCTCCGTCCTGTAAGTACATTTTTTATTTAAAGGATTTGCCACGATGATTCAAACTCGAGTTTTGGGGGGCAGTGTAGAGCAGCCTTGTCTGTTATCAGTAATTATGTCACCACTGGATGCAACAAATGACTCGTTTATATTGGGTTTTAATGTTTATGTCTCGTCGATCTGGCCGGACACGGCATCACAGTATGTGAGGGGCGTACCATTTCCATCCTCACACTTGAGGTGTTCAGCCAATCACAACACACTGGATAGCTGGGCAATCACAGCACACCTCGCTTTTCAGACACGATGAGCTTGTAAAAACAACGCGTTCAAAAGGCGGGCATATAGGAGAAACAATATGTACAGTGGTTGAAAATAATGGTTTTGTTAACTTTAAACCGCATAACACATTTCAGTACACCCATCCCAAATAATGTCTTTGTAGGCAGCTCATATACCCCTTAAAAACTGTTGGGCCCTAAATGTTGTTTCCATGAATTGTTTATTTCCTCCTACCCACTTAATACAACCAACACTATCAGGGAACATTGCTTGATTTCTTGGAAAAGTGTAATTGTGGTCCTTGTTGATTTCATTAATTGTTTAAGCATCTTGACTCACACAAATTAAGAAGCCAGACTATATGGTTAATCAACCAATGGCTGACAGAGGTGTGCTGGAGAAACAAGTTTGAAAACAATCGTTATTTTTCAATTTTGTTTGGTTATTCTAGTGATGCATACACACCTAAAGAGAATACATAAGAAATGCATGCTATTTGCAATGATATTATGTTGCTTATTGCATGTTACATGAAAAAGTGAAATGCCCTATGAGTGAGTGATGCAAAAAAAGGAAAGTGTTTTTTTTGTTTTGTTTTTCTGAAACAGAGGAATGTGAATCTGGTAACATTTTATTATATCGGTTGTTGTACACATTGTGGCAGTTTGGAAAGGAAATGTCTGGTGAATGGCATTAAGAGGTGCTCCATTACGTCTGAAAATAATGTACCACCTACACTAAATTCTACAATAAACCTAACTGATAGTGTTCACAAAAACAAACATTAAGAAAGCTCACTTTCTGACCATGCCATTTCAGTTTGCTTCTACAAGTCTTTGAGCTCTTTTAGTGACTCCTGTTTCACAGGCCTCATGGGTGCAATGCTGTATCAGGTGCAGTGCCGGATTACGACGTGGTGGTGCACGTGCCTGGTAGGCCCATGCGTTAATCCGGGCCTGACCAGGTGAGCTACCGAGCAAGTTTACTGTGTAAAGAAAAGCCATACATATGGAGCTGGTTATGTGATGCAAACAATTTATTACTTTACAAATCATGTGCAATGGTAAAAGCATGGTCATAAAATAGCATTGTGCAAGGAACCGCACAAAACTAAGTCTTCATTAATTGATAATCTGCCCTCCATAAATATAATTTGTGTGTGTTTGTTGGTGTTTTACTGCCACTAGTGTACATTACAGCTCAAAACTGCAGTGAATTATATGTATAGGTATGTTTTTTGAGTTTTGCAGAAATTTAGGTAGAGGCACGTATTTCCAATGAGCCTAGGTTGGCCACTTTGAAGTTGTCTAATTAAAATGTAAAATAAAACGAGAACAGTATTATTACCATGGAGGGATATTTCCCCTCAAAGGTAGTGATACATATGTAGTGTTCTTCCTTCCTCTGCTGCAGGAAATGCCCTCAGACACACTCCTCCACCTGCACCGCGTTTATTAAGCATCTGGACTCCTGCAGTTGCTTTGCAGAATTTTAAAAAGCCTACTAAATAAATTGTCAGTCTTGCAAAGGTTAGAGGAAGTAGCTTTTAAATGTTTCATCACGCATTTTGATTGTGGACACAGCCATAGCTGCTGTGTACCGTACATGTTAAGTCTTGGATGTGCCAAGCTCGATTTGTGCAGCCACTTTGAGCAGCTCTGAGAACAAGCTCTCCCTGCTGTCTGCAGGAACTGTCCCTGGGGGTACAGCTGTGTGTGTGTGTGTGTGTGTGTGTGAGTGTGCGTGTGCGCGCTTGCATGTGCGAACAATGGAACTGCTTACTTGAGCATGATAATCTTCCAAATATTTCTAAAGAGTCAGTTTTGTGCACAAGTGACTTGCAATCTAAGAGTTCAATGAAAGTCAAAGACAGTGATGAAGGGCAACACATTATATTTGTGCTCTTAATGGGAAATCAGGAATTGAAACGTATGTACATATACAATCACACAATGGTTATTATAAATTTGAATGTTTTTTGTACATTTACTGTAATTTTTAACTATTATCTATTTTTTATTTGACTTTTGAATTTAGTTTTCATTAGTTTACACTATCATTATCTATCTATCTATCTATCTATCTATCTATCTATCTATCTATCTATCTATCTATCTATCATCTGTCTGTCTGTATGTCTGTCTGTCTGTCTATCTATCTATTATAAAGTCTCTGACTCTTCTAAACCAAGAACACAGGCAGATGAAGGAACCTAGTGAGTAGTCTGACTTGAGGTACACTTTGTTTTGAAATCATTCAAACGTAATTTAATATAGTTTCAGTAATATGTGTTTATTTTTTATTCAACTATTTTTATTAATTGAAAATGCAGTTCAATTTAATAATTTTTCATGAATAATAATATTGTGAGAGGTCCGAAAACCTAAAAACTTGCATTTCAAGCAACTTCTGTCTGTCTGCCGGTCCTCCGTAATGCACACAAACACATAAATATATGCACATAAATATACTAGAATAATAATGTCATCCCTCACGTTCAAGCCAGATTAATGCAGCATTGCAGGCAATTATGATGCAAATATATGACAGCAACGTTCTAATACAAGCACATAGGTTGACAGGAACACAGGTGCCATACAGACAGCATCTCTGCAGTCCCACAGGTGATGTGCTTCAGTGAGTCGCGTCACAGCAGTGCACTGCAATCGCACAGAAAAAAAAACGTAACTGAATTATAATTAATGAGCTCCAGTAGTTGCACCTTTAAATGACTTGACCTCTCCTACACACTTCTGTTGTTCAGTTTCTCTCAGGTATATAGGGCTGGTTCTCT
>JADLZN010007295.1:0-107500 GCA_018155175.1 Sinocyclocheilus anophthalmus | reverse complement strand
AGGGAGTGAGAGAGAGGAGGAACGAAAGCAAGTGGGTGAATTTTTTAAAGTTTTAAAGAAGGGTTTAAAAGAGGGGTTAATAAAGAAGGAAGAAGAAGAAGAAGGGAAAGGGTGGGTTATTTATAAAGAAGAACCTTTTAAGTTAAAGAAGGAACCCCAACAAGAGATCACGGTGGATGTCTGTCTGGTGGCTTGCTGAGGCTCCAGAGATCAGTCGGAGAGGGGAGAAGATGGGAGAAAGTTGTAGATATTCAACCATCACTGCAGCCCTCCACCAGTCTGGGCTTTATGACAGAGTGGCCCGACGGAAGCCTTTAAACCCCGACCGCCGCCCCCGTAACGGGAAAACAAGGTCAGAGCAATAGAAAAAAAAGCCTACACAACCCAAATCCGACCGCACTGACGGAAACCACGAAACAAAAAAGAAAACCACAGAACCCAATCCATTAGCCAAACAGGCAGCAAAAAAAGAAACACAAGCCTTCTACTCCTCCCTCTTCCACATCCAAGTGCAAGACAATAAAAAAAAAACACACCCATCCTGAAGGACTCCAAGATTTGGTTGAGAAATAAGATTCTCTGGTTTGATGAGACCAAGATAGAACTTTTTGGCCTTTAATTCTAAGCGGTATGTGTGGAGAAAACCAGTTACTGCTCATCACCTGTCTAATACAGTACCAACAGTGAAGCATGGTGGTGGCAGAATCATGCTGTAGGGGTGTTTTTCAGCTGCAGGGACAGAACAACTGGTTGCCCAATCGAGGGGAAAGATGAATGCGGCCAAGTACAGGGTTTTCCTGGACGAAAACCTTCTCCAGAGTGGTCAGGACCTCAGACTGGGCCGAAGGTTTACCTTCCAACAGACCATGACCCTAAGCACAAGCATACTAAAATAAACGAGGAGGAGTGGCTTCACAAAAATCGTGGACTGTTTGAATGGCCCAGCCAGACCCTACATTAACCCAATTTTGAGCATCTATGGACGCGAGACCTAAAAATGGCTGTACACCCAACGTTTACCACCAACCATGACAGAACGGGAGGAGGATCGGCAAGGAGGAAGCAAAGAAGGATCCCAACTCCAGGTTGTGAAAAAATTGTGCATCTTTCCCAAAAAGGACCATGGGGCTGTATTAGAATCAAAAAGGGGTGCTTCTATCAATACCTGAGACAAAGGGTCTGAATACGAGGGACCATGTGAATTTCAGTTTTTCATTTTTAAATAAAATCTGCAAAAATAAATGTCAACAATTCTGTGTTTTTTTTTCAATATGGGGTGCTGTGTGTACATAATGAGGAAAAAAAAAAAAAATAAAAATTAAAGAAAAAAAAAAAAAAAACTTAAATGAAATGATTTTAGCAAATGGCTGCAATATCACAAAAAGTGAAAAATTTAAGGGGGTCTGAAAACTTTCCGTACACACTGTATATATATACACAGTTGCATAAGCATGAGTAAACCAAATTACTAGCATGTTGCTAGCATAATGCTATCATGTTTCTAACATGTTTAACAAGTTGCTACCATTTTGTTAACATGTTTAATAAGTTTCTAGCATGTATTAGCATTATTAGCATGTTATTAGCACGAGTGGTGTTAACATGGTGTTAGCCATGTTTAACAAGTTTTGCTAGCAATGTTTAGATGCATTAGCATTTTTTACGGCATGGTGTTAGAATTGTGGGTTAGCATGATTAGGAAGTTTTGTTAAGTTTGTTGTAGCATGTTGTTAGCATTTTGACTTCTAGCTATGATAACCATGTTCCTAGCATGATTCTAGCATGATCGATTTTTACATGGTACGACATGAGGCTAGCATTATGATACAATTTTAAACAAGTTGTAGCATGGTTTTAGCTAATATTGCAGTTACTACCAATTTTTGTAACAGTTTATAGCATGTGAGAAGTTAGTACTAGCACAGTGTTAGCGTTCGATTCTAGCATCATTAAACATGTTACTGGGAGGATCTAGCATGATTCACATGACTAGCATTTTTGAATAATTAGACAGTACTAGCCTTTTATGCTACCATAATTTAGCATGTTTAACAAGTTGCTAGCATATTTTTTGCATTATTAGCAAGTTACTAGCATTCTGTTATCATGGTTAACAAAATACTAGCATTTTGTTAGCATGTGTCTAGCATGATTAACAAGTTACTAGCATGTTGTTAATATGATTAGCAAGTTACTAACATGTTGCTAGCATGATTCTAGCATGATTGGCACATTGCTAGCATGGTGTTAGCCTTTTTTAGCATGATTAACAAGTTACTAGCATTTTGTTAACATTTTTTAGCATGATTAGCAAGTTACTAGCATGTTGTTAGCATGTTCTATGCTAATCCAGCCAAAACCAGTTGATTCAGTAAAAAAACAGCTAAAAAACAGCTAAGACCAGCCTGGCCTGCTAAAAAAAGTGGCCAAAACCACTTTAAAACCAGCTTGGGAGACCAGTCAAAGCAATCAATCAGCTTAGGCTGGTTTTAGATGTTTTTTGGGGGTTTTTTTCAGTAGGGAGTTGTTAAGCTTTGCTATAGCATTAGACACACAAAGCTTAAATAACAGCAGCTTGGTGGTTATCGCTTTAAAAGTCTAGGAGGAATACATTGTAAGTAGATAGAAGATAGATAGATAAATAGATAGATCGATAGATAAAGATAGATAGATAGATAGATAGATAGATAGATGATAGATAGATAGATAATGTGTGTGTGTGTATTACACAATTATAAAGTTGCAATTTAGTAAATTTAAAAATATATATTAACTTTAAATGTAAAAATGAACAACACACTACCTTGCCTCTGTTTACTTTGGCTTGTTCAGTTGGGGTTTAGGGCACCTAATATTCAGAAATATTATTGATTTGATGGCACTGACAATAGGACAAAAAGTTTTTGTGTAAATAACGACACCATATTGTTTTCTGTTTTATAGTGAGTAGACTAGGTCAGCGGCTATTGGCACGTGTAAAAATAGCGATGGCGGATATTTACACGAATGACATGATGGAAAAAAATAGCAGTATTTTTAACAATTGCTATTTAAATCGACTAAGTGCAGAGTTAGAGTCTATTTACAACTAATGTTAAAATAGCGGATTTTCTGCTATTTATATACGTTTGAAAAATAGTTGGGCAATTATCTGCACCTCAGTATTGTAGTACATTATAAAACAGTATGCAGTAATGAACGTACACGTGAGTGTAGCAACAATTATATAGGGTAAAATGAAATGATGAAATGAATGCAAACACTTATTGGGACAATAAAGCCCTACCTAAACCTACCCCTAAACTAACCCCTACCCGATACTTTATTTTAAACTTTTTGATCATTTCCTTAATTTTTATTGAAAATAAAATGCCTTTACGATGTGATACGAGACTTGAAAAGGGAGAAAAAAAAGTTCGGCAAAAGACGGAATCGAACCCAGGTCGATGGCGTCAAAAAGCCAAAGGCACACACTTATTCATCTGCGCCACTGGAGCTGTCAATTGTCTGTTGTCTTTTATAGTGTTGAACATCCCTAGCACACATTTGTGGGTGGAGTTAGTGTAAATAGTCTCTGTCAACAAGGCGGGCTATTTGCACATTAGTGGTAAAAAATAGAGTAGAACACAGTCCGGATAGATGGGTTTCAGTAACTCTGCAACATCAAACTGTTATTGGACTAAATTTAACTCTGTACTGATTTGAGCTGAATAATGACACTATTGTCTTATTAGAGCTGCTTTACAGTAGAATTTGGATTTGCCTCATAACTGAATTTTGCAATTACTTTCCTGTTTAACCTCTTAACTGTCTTAACCTCTTAAAAGTTTACTTCACTATATTACAATTAAATCCTAATCTAATCATGACAAACTATATATCGTTGGAAAGGTCTAAGACTTCTAAATAGATATTTTACCACTGTTTTTTGCTACAAACTATGTAGGAACAGTAATAGATTAATTTACTAGTGCACCTCAAAACATATACATCATAACAAGAGTTCTGGCCTTTGTCACAAAATAAGTTGTATTTTTACGTTGTCTTGTTCATTATCACGTTTTAGAAATCGCATCATAAAGTATATATCATTTGAAAGCTTAAAACCTCAAATTCATCCTGTGAAAACCATTTTTAAATCGGACATTGCATTACCATGGAAATGGTACATTAAAATCATATTAAAGCTTGGATAGTGCACTTTCACGTGTTCAAAAATGGACAGTTAAATGGTTCAATGTGAAGCTGATTTGAAACAATCTCTATTGTTAAGCGCTTTACAGTTTTTTTCAACTGCTTACACACAAAATCTTTACTTGTCACACAGTTTCTGAAACCTGACATCCCAGCACCAGAACCACACACCAAATCTGTAAAACCATCTATTTCAATTTCATAAAACACTTTTTGCAAAACACAACACACAATTCTCTATGTAACACACAAATCAGACAGGGATTAATATCATGGCAAAGGTGTTTGCTAATGTTTGCTTTTGAGATGTGTTTGTCATATTTTGAATGCAGTGCTTCATTTTGCAAGAGACGTGAGGCATTTTGCATTTTGTGTGTGCAATTCTTGGATTTGTGTATAAAGTAAAAAAACAAAAAAGAGGCACAGTTTTGAAAATGTGTGCATAAGCAGTTGAAAAAAACAGTAAAAAAAGATGACTACAGTTTGTCAACTACTACTATAAATTAGTCAACACATGTGAGTCAACTACTAGTCAACACATCAAAATGTGGGTGTGTGTGTGTGTGTGTGTGGTTATGTGGTTTATGAGGACACAAATTTGTCTAATAACATGGGTATGACATAGGTATTACAACGAGAAGGTGATTTATGAGGACATTTTCAGTCTCCCCATAATTCAAAAGGCTTATAAATGATTCAGAATGAGTTTTTTTGAAAATCTAAAAATGCAGAAAGTTTCCTGTGAGGGGTACGTTTAGGGGTAGGGTTGGTGTAGGGCAATAGAATATACGGTCTTTACAGTATAAAAACCATTACGCCTATGGAGAGTCCCCATAAACCATAAAAACAAACCTGAGTGTGTGTGTGTGTGTGTGTGTGTGTGTATATATATCATTTAACGTATTTAAAGTCCAATTTTAATTTGACATTATTACAAAGTGCACTTTTTAAGAGTGTTGAGAAACATAGTCATGAAAGTGTTCTCTCTTTGAGTAAACTTAAAAATAAAAGTACACTTAAGTGGTCTTTAAAAAAATTGAATTACAAGAGATCCCAGATTGCAGTTGACTTCTGTGTCCTTGACAGCAAAGCACTCAGATCTGGCCTGCAAAATGGATAATTGTGCAGTGCAAAATGCAGTCAGCCCTAATAATGAGGGTATGTTTACCTGATTTACATAATTAATTTAGTGAATAGAGCACTAAAACAATGCAAACAGTGCTATCAGTAGGCATAATTCATTCTTAGTGGATTCCCCCCAAAGTTTGATGCAGCATTCCTGATATTTCACCTTGATGAGCTGTTTCATATAGTGTTTAGAGTTAAAGTTTCCTCTCAGGTTCTGTCAGCTTGTTTTAGAATCTGACAGCCAAAATGTAAATGGACATAATGAGGTTGAATTATGTATCAGAAGTAAAGTTACTGTGTAAGCGAGTGTCAAATAATTGTCTGTCAAAAGTCAAACTAGTACAAATGCATAGTGTGACTCACACAGTGGACTTTTTGTTAATACTATTTAATTTTTGTAGTAAGGTCTTATTTTCCAAGATTACTAACTGGCAGATATATTTGACAATGCCTTTTCCTGTCTTCAGCTGTAGATTACATATTCATCCGGTAATAAGTCCACCAACAGTCATTATTTTAGCACATGGGTAATGGTCAATAATTTTCAATAAAGTTTTGGCAGCCAGATTATCCAGAGTTGCAAAGGAGGCAAGAAATGATAGAAGGCAAAACGAAGTGTCAGCATGTCCCAGTGCTTCAGAGATCAGTTCAAGAACTCCCAACAGTTTACTCTACAAACTCATTAGTGCTCTGAATCTCTCACCTAACCCACTGAAACTGCTAAATGAAGCAGTTTCCAACTCCTCCTGTTCTCCTCATCCTACCTGTGTTGGGCAGTAGTGCCAACTTGTATTGAAGATGTTTGTCTAAATACATTTCTGAACAACGAGTTGGCTGAGAATTGCTAATTTTTCAATAGTGTGTGTTTTTTCTGTTTTATTGATTAAGAAGTGGGTTTATAGTGTGCTCTTTGCATCTGGTCTATTTTTTAAGCACTCATTTTCTCATTAACACGCACACAAAAAAATCACAAATTTTCACACAGCAGCTGACATGATTGTTTTCTAGATCAAATGACAGCTTAATATTTGTATTTCTTAAAAGAAGCAAGCTATTTTTCCATGTAGTTTGTAGTTTAACTAGCTATTTTCTCTAAACAACAGCCTTCAGTTTAGCTATTTTGAAGGTAGATTGGCTATGAGTAGCTTATCCAACACTGCTACCTATTCACCTACAGCTAGTTCCCAAAACTTGTGAGAAAAAAAAGATTTATGACAGAAATAATACACTTTATAATATTCTTAAGTGCAAATGCAATGTTTTCAGACACTTACATGTCAATCACAAATGAATGAAAATGTATTATACATTAAATGTATATGAAATACCAATAGCTGAATATTGAAGTTTTTTTTTTGACAATTGTTCTATTGAAATGACAAGTATATGTCATTTCTAATGAAATGTATGCATTTACATATATTACACATAGTACATTTGTAATGATAAAGTTGCTATTTAGTACATTTTCAATATATTAGCTTTACATGAAATACTCAGTTAAAATTGCACTCAAATACTTTACACATGTTTTAATATGTTAGTCAAAAAATTAGTGTACTTGACGAGAACAACAAGATTATTAAAATATAATGTACTTAAGATGTACTTAAATGTAAAGTAAAAATTTTGGTAACACTTTATTTTAAGGTGTCCTTGTTACACGCTACATTACTTACTATTTGTCACCCCCCAGGACTGTTTGTTGTGTTTTCTCCCTCATGTGCCCATGACCTCGTTTTTCCTCGTGTCTGATTGTGTCATTCTGTTCACCTGAGTTCCATTAATGATCCTCATTTGCCTCCCTATTTTAGTTCCAGTCTGCTCAGTTTGTCTTCGTCCGGTATTTAATGTGAACTTTGTGTGGTGCGTGTGTTACCTGCCTGCCTTCTGTGGATACCCTATATGTGGATCATTAAATACCATTTGACTTCATCTTTTTCGGTCACTTATTATACACCACACCCGTGACACTATTATAATAACAATATATTTTAGTAATTTTAGTACATTTTAGATTTTAGATTTAAAAATAATCAATTTTTACATTTTAGTAATAATCTCTTTTTTTATCATCTGTGTGTTGTTGTTGTCTCTGTGTACTGGAAGCTTGTGACACTAAAACAAATTCCTTGTATGTGCAAACATACTTGGCAATAAAGCTCTTTCTGACTTCTGAAATTATGCATAATTACATGCAAGTAACCTTAAGCCAAACCCTACTCTAACCATAACCATATAGTAAGTACATGTACTGTAACTAATTAATATTACTTAAATGTATTGTTACATTGTAACAGGGACACCTTAAAATAAAGTGGAAAAAAACCTTAACCAAATATTTTGATATTATTACAAAGTGCACTTTTTAAAAAGTGTACTTAAGTGTGTTAAGAAAAAGTCATAAAACGAGTTGGGTTTTAGGTAATTACAGGTGTAATTTTTAACATTAAAAAATGTATAATTACATTGTAATAAGGACATCTTAAAATAAAGTGTAACCAATTTTTAATATTTTGATATTATTACAAAGTGCACTTTTTACTTATTTTTTTTTAAGTGGACTTATGTGTAAGAAACAGTCATAAACTTAGTTGGTTTTTAGTTACTATTATGAACTCTGCAATTACATTTTTTTATTAAATATATATATATTTTTTTTTACAATTTTATGTATACTACAAAGCATAACAAACGATACAATTAAGTGCACTTCTTTTTCACAAGGGTGTGTTTGGTCCCACTTTATATTAGGTGTCTTTAAATACTGTGTACTTAATAATAAAATAATGAATTGTTAGATACAATGTACCTGTTTTGTTCATGTTGAATTGCTATACATTTGCTGATGTTGAGGTGGGATACGGGTAAGGTGAGGGACAGGTTTGTTGGTATGGGTAGGTTGAAGGGGGGGGGAAATGAGGTAGGTTCAACCGTATCTGTACACTGTACTTATACCTTACCCCCTATAGAGGGGTGGAAGTAGTGGCGAGAGGCGGATAGTAGTGGGAAGTCGAAGGTGAGGCGGCGAGACCAAAGGGCTGGCTGAAGGTTGTTGCGGGCACGAGTAGAAAAAACCAAAGTAGATAAGAGGGGGCAATAAGAAGAGGAAGATGGGAGGACAAAGGGGGATAAAGTAAAAAGAGGGGAAAAGAGGGGGGGGGTGGGGTGGGGGAAATAGAGGAATAAGGAAAGAGGGGAAAAGAAGGAGAGTAGGGGTGGGGGAAAGGGAGGCGGGAGGCGGAGGGGGGGGGGGGAAAGATGGGGAGAATAGTACAGAGGAGAGAAATGGAAGAAAGAGAAATAAAAATGGGGTGGGGTGAAAGGGTGGGGAGAAAGGAAGAAGGGGAGGATGCGGGGGGGGGGGGGAGGGTATGAGGGGAGAAAAAGGATGAGAGGGAAAGGGGGAAGTAGGGGGAAAAAAGGATAGTAAGGGGAAGGGGAGAAAGTAGAAGGGCAAGAGAGGGAGGAGTGGGAAGGGGAAAGTATGAGAAGGGGGAGAGACCCCCCCCCCCAGGTGGAAATGGGAAGTAATCTTCTTTTTTTTTTTTTCGTGTTGTCCTCTCTGTCTTTGCCCTGGTTTTCTCGTTTTCTTTTTTCGTCTTTCCCCTCTTTGTCCCGAAGCTTCTTCGGCCTTTTCTATCTTTTTTTTTTTAGCCGGCGGGCAAGTCTAAGTCGACATATCCTCCTTTTTTTTTGCCTCCTTTTGTGTTTTTGTTTTGTCTCTGGCGCCAGTGTGTGGCTAACATTGGTCGATTGATGTTCTCCGCAACCCCCCTCCCATTGTTTTCGTGCCGTATTCCTGTATTTTTACACGTGCCCCAGCGTGTTCCACCATCGCTATTCTTCTTTTATATTTCTGTGTGAGTGTTTATTTTTTTCTCGATTTTCTTTCGAGTTTTCACTCCTATTTCATTAATTTTTCCCACATGGCAAACTCCTCCGCTCCCCCCTGTTTGTGTTGGTATTTCGGAAAGTACTTCAAGCGATTGTCAAGTAAGACTGCGAAACTCCAAGGGACAATGATATAGCCTTTGGGGATATTCAAGTCCGATATATTTTATCGTCTAATGGTTCGGAAAGCGTGTCGCACGAAAGGCGCGAATAGATTAATCCCGTTTTCTTACTGTCCGCCACGGGTTGATTCTACAGTTGTTGTGATTAGGATGTTTGATGATTGTATTTGTCTTGAGTGTGATGGTAATAGGAAATTTATCTCATATTAGAAAACGTTAGAAGATTTAGATGTGTGATTAGGATTAGAAGCTGTCTGTGTGATTATAAGGAGGGAGGAGATATATACCCCCAATAAGGCTCTTTATAATATAGGAAAGTAAAAATACAATTGATGATTATTGTACACCTACTTACCCCCAACCTTGATCCCTAACTCCATAGCGATTCAACTCCTGCCTTGGGGGACACCTTGATTTTACAGGAGTTTCCGCCCTAATAAATATCAATATAACTTAATATTGTAAAGGATAGTAAACTGATAGTTTATAAGGGCAAGCACTGTAAATAAGAAGGGGGTGTCAGGTCAAACACTTAGTGAGACGTGTTGATGACAAGAAGACACATTTAGAGATTTACAGTTCAACTCAGAGGCATTTATTGCCTCCAGTCAACTTAATTGGTTTCCGCTCTGGAGGTAAATAAATAATCACCAAAAGTTTTTCTGCCTCAATATGAATCACTCAAAGTAATGAGATGTCAGTGATATGATGGCAAATGAGATCATTTCATTTCAGCCTGAAATAATAATAATAATAATAATAATAATAATAAAGTAGAGGAGCACAGGCACGCATTCCATATGGCCGTTGGCGTATAATTTGTTTGTGAAATGTCGATTGAGTTCAGAAGGACACCTACTAACATGGTATTTCTATCAGCATTACTTGCATAGTTTCCTTCTATTTTTATACATTGAAATTTCTCAAGGTACATTTGGACAACTCGAGTCACTGCAGCCACAGAAAAAGAAGTCTAAAATTAGTCCAGCATCTCAGGAGCAAAGCCCACATCAACCAGGGACTCTCCTTAACTCTCCACTGACGAACCTGCTCGTCTAATGAAGTTTGGAGGCCATTAACAACATCAAAGCCAGAATCTGGAAATTAATTAGGCTTCTCTCTTTCTCTTAGAACATACTCTCTTTGAGAACCCTATTAGCATGTGCCATCAAGAAATACTTGCGACGTTTCAGTCGGCGCTAGTAAATGAGGTACATTATGCTACTGTTTGCAGCACTCAATTAGCAGTGTATCTTATCTACTATTGTAAAACTCTACACAAACAAAAACACATTTAAATGTCCTTCATGTAAAGAAAATTGTTGTACAGTAGACATATTTACATATGACAGTATCATAATATTATGAAAAGATCTTACATAGCTTAAGGAAACAAACAGCTTTTATCATACTGTCAACTTATTTACTGTAGCTACTGCTAGAACATTGCAACCTACCATCAGACTGCATATTGTTAGACTGTCGGATCTTATCATATGTATCTTCTCATAATATTGGGTTCTGTTCGTGATAAGTCCAGTTCAACAAAATACTAAATCTCTGTCCAGAAAAAGGTTTGTCGCATCAAAGGGATTGTGAGCTCCATGTTAAGTTTAATGTCAAAAGAAATGCTGACTTTACGTGCTTTCTGCAATCATTTGGCATGCTTCATTAAACACCACTATCTGACCTACTCTTGTGAAGTCACTTCAAAGGCATCAGCAACTGCATATTCTCGCTAATGAAGTGCTGCCGTGTACGCAAGCTCTGTACAGACACCTGATATTAAATGTGAGGTGAATTACATTAATTAATGACACTTTTAAAACCAAAACATCCAGATAGTAGTTTGTCACGGTTTGTTGATAATAGATAATAGGGTCTTGGATACTAACACTGCTTATAACTTTGAGTTCATCATTCAATCATCACAGTGATTATTAAATATCTATTAAAACATATTTAAAAAACCTTTGAATTTGATTGGCTGAGCAGCATTTCAAGCATACCAATTATAAAAGAAAATTTCACTGTACATTGATTTTTCATATACTACTATCTATCACTAACCTCTACTTACATTATTCTTACCAGTCTGTGCATTCCTTAATTACCAGTTGTTCTTGGAAAATGCAAATCATATGGATGCATTGCTCTAAAAGTGACATGAAAATGTAAAGCAACAATGTGAACTCAAATAGAGAATGATGAGCATGAAAGACCAATAGGTCTAGACAAATTCAGTCACTCTCTGATAAATATATCTAGATAAATAGTGGAATGTGCCAGTGAAATAGATTTACATGAGTGTGGCTTGTGAGTCTGCGACAGAACCAATCTGAAGCTGCCCTGAGCTGAACTCAGACCGAAGAGATTTTATTAGCAGTGACTTTCACCATTCAGGCCGCCTACTCTGCTTCCATGCTCCTTTACTCCCTTTTCTCGCGTGTTCCCACACATCTTTGTTCCTCTCTACTTGTCTGCCACTCAGAACCTGCCTCTTATTTCATCAACCTGAAGTTCTATCATATACTGTATGTCTTAGTTCCTTAGCTAGTTTCTTAGTTCTCGTCAAGCTCTTATCTGTCTTCCAGTGAAACAATTTCTCAATCAAAAAAAAAAAAAGTTGTTGCAGAAATTAATCAAAAATTGCTTGTCTTCAATCACTATTGTACACAGCCTTTAACTAACCATTTGTAGTTCATTTATGGCTTTTCAGTTCCTCCATATGGACATTGTCAGCAAATACAAACTCAAATCAACAAATACAAACTCAAAAACTTGAGTATGAGGTCTGAACAGTAGCATTGTATGTAATATGTAAAATGTACATAATAATTAATATACAAATATGCATACTATATAGCCTACATAATACACTATATCTTTTTGCAGGTTACATTGTTATGTCAGTAGGTGGGGAAACAAGTAACTGTCTTTTATGAGCAGTGTTGAGCAGTAACGCAATACTTAGTAATGCGTTACTGTAATTTGATTACTTTTTTAGTAATGGAGTAATTTAACACATTATCATTTTCAAAATAGTAATTAGAGTATAGTTTCAAACCGAAGTCTCTATACGTTACTGCCGCGTTATATTGCTGACAGAATGCAGTGTTTTATAATCTAGAGATTGTAAAAAGGATGTAGCACACACACTGGCTACGTTTACATGCAACATTTTTGGACTGAATTCATTCCGATTGATGAATCTGAATGTAGTGTTTACATGAACGCTAAATAAAGTGATCGGGTTGATGTGCGTGTTTATATGTCACAAGCTTCAGTCGGAATTGATTTTTTTTTTTTTTAAATGCACCACTGCACAAATATAGACTTGTTGGCATTGCTGGGAACGCCCACAAAAAGGATCATAACCGTTTATGCCGTGGGTGAAAACAAACCATTCGAATTAACGCACAGAGACCTTGTTAAGCGCTTGATCTATTACTTTTTGTGATGATTTCGGTTGATTTTTGCTTGGTGCAATGCCGAAAAGTTGCTGTGTGGCATTCTGTACCTCTAAAAAACCTGATCTGAAGATGTATATAACTGATAAACAGGACGGACTACCGGAGGTAGCACTGAGTGGGTAGCACAGATAGGCTACTCTACTTACCCTGCAATGATCTGTCGTTAGTCCCGTCCCCCATGCACCGCAACCCAGTTCTGATGGGGATTACAGTAACCCTCCTTCGCATCACAATCAAATAAATCTCAATCTCTGATGTTTTGTGATGTCATAATCCAATAAAACATTTATTTCATACTATTATACACAATCCCTTACAAAAATTAGCAATGGTATTACTATAGTAAAAGTATAGTAGGCTAACCATGTTTGTTTTGTTTTTTACCAATTGTAGCCTATAACCACAGTTTTACAACAAATACCATGGTCAAACTATGCTTAGTGTAGCAAAACCATGTTTTTACCATTGGGTCCCTATAGTAACCAATAACCATGTTTTTTATTTTTGGTATTTTATCTTTATTTCAGGGCATGTATTTATGAAAATAATTAGGCAGCCTGTAGCACACACCACATAGAATAATGCTGCACATTTCAAGGCACTTCAGTGGACCTTAATGTTACCTGTTTTGTCAATGTTAAAAAAAACTTTTTAATATATCAATAAGAAAGTTTGACAGGCTAGTATGTCTCTTTGACAGGCTATTAGTTGGACAGGTATTAGGGTCTTAGGACTTTATTAAAATAAGCAAAACAAAACGACAAATGTTTACTTTCACAAGCCATCTCGTATAGGCTTGTAGTAAGCTGTCTCTTGTTCAATTAGGTAACAAAAAATGTCGGGAAACGACACCTCTGGCCATTCCGTTGGGTCGTTTGTCCAGTCACAGATGCCATACGGACAGTCCGACCCAATACGGCTCAGTTTTTATGCGTATGTTGCTCTGTCGAGCAGCAGAAATGATTTTATGTTGGCCATTCTGAGTCAACACCATGCTTTTCCAATGAGGGGGAAAGGACTGTTTCCGCCCACACAGCTATGACGCGACACCGATCAAGTCTATAGAGTTTCTCACTGTTTGCACATAATAACCACTCTCCTACATTGTTTCTTTATTTGTTTTTAACAGCAGAATTAATATTTATCCATTTATGGATAAATATACATATCAACTACTGTGCCGTGCTGCTCATATTTATCACGCCAAAAAAATGCCCCTCCCCGTGCCCAAAACGGGTTGCCTGTGGATGAGAATCCAAAACAAGGACTGTTGGGAGGTTGTCCTGCTCCACTTCACATTTGCCGAGTGAAAGGAGAGTTTTATAAATGACAGGCCATGCGTGTTTTATAGCCTACGACTTTATCAAAAGGTAAGAATCCGCTCGTTCCGCATCATACGGTCCTTATGCTATTTCTGTTTCTGCACTTATGGGCTAGGTCCTTTCAGTTTTCGGGGTCAATGCCGAGGAGAGTGTTTTTTTTTTTTTACAGTGACTTACTCTCTAATCCTATTAGAATGAAAGTGAATAAATCCACCCCTTCATATAACGATGAAATTTTCATTAGATGTGGCCTGCTCCCGCTTTATCCCGAGCAACCAGATTGGTCGGCGTCTCCAGGACAAATTGGTTGATGGATGTGTGTTGCTGTTGGTTCAGTGGGAGGACACCGTGTGGGTGAGGGATGTGGGGAGGCACAATTGTATTCACAGGGACTACTGCAAAAAGGTACGTATTCGAAACATAAATATCACTAAAACAATAATTGGTATTTTATCTATTGACACATTAAAAGCACCCTATGATATCTAGTATAAATATATAACGATTGTGGCAGGTTAGTGCAAAGCATATGCAGAGTTTTGCAACAGTTCCTTGCACAATATTGTGATATGAACTCAAAAATCATTTAGAGTACTGCGATGATTGTAAACAAATACATTTTGATGTTTGCGTCACATGACCAGCATTATATGAATGGCTTTTTCCAGCATAGTAAACTTGCTTGGTAGCCCACCTGTACAGCACTGCACTTGCAATGAAACAAGAGGCACGATAAAAGAGCTAAAAGACTGGTAAAAGCAAACTAAAGATTGTGAATTATTGATTGCAATTAAAGATAATGAAATGATTGTTTTAGCAAATGTATTTTTATCTCACATTTGCTTTGTTAACACTATCATTTAGGGTAGGGTTTACTGTAGGTGGCATGTTATTTTCAAATGCAGTAGAGCATTAACCTTTTAGCACCACTCAAAGGACATTTGAAACTTGGCCTTACACAGGTTTTCATTATCCTAAATAATGTACAAATCACCATTTGTTAAATTATTTCATTTTTATTTGAATTACATCATTGTTTTTACAAGATTTCCTGCTGTATAACCTTGTCCGTCTACTGTTTTCTCTCTCTCTCTCTCTCTCAGGGCACTGTACACTCAAAGGCGGACAGAGATGCTAGTAGCCAGCTCTAAGGCGTCAGTCATCTCAGATACATATCAAACACAAAAGAATAGTTGTGGATTAGGGCCATAGGCCAAAATCAATAGCACAATAGTTAACCTCAACAGCAAACAGTCAGCAAGAAATAGTTCCCTACTGAGAACTACCATTTGCATTCTTTGTCCTCCAAAACATTCCAGCAAAAGGAATAAACATCTATTACTTTCAAACTGTGGAAGGAAACAGAGATGGTTCAGCTCTTGATTAATAGGCCCCTGCTCTCTGTTGCACTTGACTAGAGTATTTCACACATAACTATATAAATTTAACACGTACGGATGAGTGAAATAACAGCTAATGGATGGGTGTTGTTCAAATATGCTTTTCAGACCTTTTCAGCAAGATAAACAACATTTTGTGTTAAACATTAATTGTAAAATTGATTAGGTGGTAATTCCAGGTTATGTAAAAAAAAAAAAAATCATCCAGGCCATTTTAATAGCTTGGTGTGTTGCTCTCCTTGTTATTCAAAGCACAGAAGGGGCTGAAAGGCAATATTTTACAGCAAAATTAAACACTGAGCACCCTCTTTTTTAACCAAACCTCCAAATTACAAATAGGTACATGCATTGTGAGAAGCTATTGAAGGCAGTAACACTTTCAGTATGCATGCTGAGCACTGCTTATGGATAAGAACTGTCGGAGAAACAGGTCTAAAGTGAACTCCGTTTCATATAAAAGTTTGAAGCTCTTTTGGTGAAAGCCCAGCAGCCATGGATTAAGCCAGGCCTCTTCTGCTCTTGACAAATGCCGTCTCCACACGTCTCCCCAAAGCCTCCCCAGGAGACCAGGGTTAAACACAACTCCATTACTTGCTCCTAGGCAGGAGCAATGGATGGGGAGCACATCAATCAAGCCGTCTTCAGCTCTTTAAAAATGTACTCGCCTCTCCTTCGCTCCGGCCTCCCTGCTCAAGGAGGTCGGCTATTGTTCAAACATCAATCGCTCAGACCTGTCAGCTGGGGCGCTCTACCTCATCTCAGCTGCCATGGAGAGAAGCAGATGGGTGGTGGAGAGAAGGAGCCACATGATGAATAGGTATTTGATGCCATGGTGGGAGCTGAGAGGATGAAGGGGTTGTTGTCTTGGAACAGGGATCCTTTAGGTTCTCAGGGGTTTGGTGAGATTTGTCACAGGGAGTTTGGTTAATAAGTGTATTGCGTGTATAAGTGTATTGTGAATAAGTGTATTGCGAAGTTGATATTAAAGATGTTCCAGCATTTAATGAACAATGGTTCTGAACTGTTTCCTGAGTATGGAATTAGCAATCCCTTCAAATCTCCTTTCACAAGATTAGGAATTAGGGATGTGCATCTCCATAGCTGAGACCGATGTGATACACATCTTGATGCTTGAAGATACAAATTGGTTTAAATAAATTGGTTTTTACTGATGCAAATATGTTGAAAATTATGCATCGCGATACAAATGCCAACTTGTATCCGATGCACAGTTTTTTTTAATCGTTAACTTTTGTCAATGCACTGATGCGAATTGAATGCAAGTATGCAATAAAATTAACCACAAAGACATGAAAACAGCCCAGTTGTTAAAGCAGAAACAAAATAATTAAATAGACCCATATGGCAAAAATATCAAGTCAAGTCAAGTCTGCTTTATTGTCAATTCTTCCACATGTACAGCACATACAAACAGAGAATTGAAATTGCATTACTCTCAGACCCTTGGTGCATACAGATAACACTAACAGTAGAACATAAAAATACAGATAAATACAGATTAAATATAAAATACAAAAAATAAACGATAAATAATAAGTTAAAACTGTACACATATAATATACAAGAGCACATAAGGGCGTCTGGGGTAGATTAGAGTGGCAAACCAGTAAAGCACTAAAACAAACAGGCAGATCCTAATGATGTAGTATGCGAAAAAACGATATTATACTTTTTAATAATATATTTATAAAATATCTATAAATGAACAAAAATTATTATAAACGCAACACTTTTGTTTTTACCACTATTTTTCATGAGCTGAACTCAAAGTTCTAAGACTTTTTCTATTTACAAAAAAAGGCCTATTTCTCTCAAATATTGTTCACAAAACTGTCTAAATCTGTGTTAGTGAGCACTTCTCATTTGCAGAGATAATCCATCCACCTCACAGATGTGGCATATCAAGATGCTGATTAGACAGCATGATTATTGCACAGGTGTGCCTTAGGCTAGCAACAATAAAAGGACACTCTAAAATGTGCAGTTTTACTGTAATGGGGGTCCGAAACCCAGTCGGTATCTGGAGTATGTGACCACATTTGCTCACGCAGGGCAACAAATTCCTTCCCATAGAGTTGATTCAGTGTTGATTGATTGTGGCCTGTGGAATGTTGGGGCCACTCCTCTTCAAGGCTGTGGCAAACGTGCTGGTATCTGGAGGCACGGAACTGGAACACGCTGTATATAGGCCGATCCAGCGCATCCCAAAACATGATCAATGGGGGACATGTCCGGTGACGGTGCTGGTCCATAACAAGAACTTTTCATGTTTTCAAGTCCATGGAATTGATGTCGCAGATCCTGCACACATGGGGCGTGCTTATAAGGCTGCACACATGAGGTGAGGTCGTGGATGAATGGCCACAACAATGGGCATTTATTCGATCAGGATTAGTCACATGCGAATATCGGTCTATCTCTGTGCATATCAAAGGGCAGACACTTAAGAATGCAACGGTTGTTGTTCGTTGTCCAAAAACACCACTGCCCATACCATAAACCCCCCACCAGCCAACCGTGGTCCATCGGCGATCCCAACAGTTGACAAATCAGTAACGCCACCACACCCGATGCCATAACCGACTGTCGGATCTGCCTGGACAGTGAAAAACGGCTATCATAAATACGCACGTGAAGGGAAGAGAACACCTCTCCAAAGTGCTAGACGCCATTGAATGTGAGCATTTGCCCGCTCAAGTCGGTTACGACAACGAATTGCAATCAGGTCGAGACCTCAATGAGGACGACGAGCATGCAGATGAGATTCCCTGAGACGGTTTCTGACAGTTTATGCAGAAAATCTTTGGTTATGCAAACCTATTGTTGCAGCAGCTGTCCGGGTGGCAGGTCTCAGATGATCTTGGAGGTGAAGATGCTGGATGTGGAGGGCCTGGGCTGGTGTGGTTACACATGGTCAGCGGTTGTGAGGCCGGTTGGATGTACTGCAAAATTCTCTGAAACGCTTGGACAGACAGGGCTTACATGGTCGTAGTTAAAATTAACATTCAATTCACGGGCAACAGCTCTGGTGGACATTCCTGCAGTCAGCATGCCAATTGCACTGCACACTTTAAAATGGCAATTTATTGTGGCCAGCCTAAGGCACACCTGTGCAATAATCATGCTGTCTAATCAGCATCCTGATATGCCACACCTGTGAGGTGGCTGGATTATCTTGGCAAAGGAGAAGTGCTCACTAACACAGATTTAGACAGATTTGTGAACAATATTTGAGAGAAACAGGCCTTTTGTGAACATAGAAAAAGTCTTAGATCTTTGAGTTCAGCTCATGAAAAATGGGGGCAAAAACAAAAGTGTTGAGTTTATAATTTTGTTCAGTGTGTATATACATATTTTTAAATATATTGACAATTTTTTTCAGTAATTTGTAGTTGCATATATTTCCTTGGATGTTATCTAAAAATGTATATTGTCCAAAATATATTTGAAAAATGCATTTCGCATTTGGTCTACCTAAAATGAATTTTAAGAAGTGCATTTTTTGCTCCTTGAAGAACATTTTGTTAAACATTTTTAGTTTTGAAGGTTTAAACAGAATGTGCTTCCAATGGGGGTATTTACTTAAACCATGCTTTGTACAACATATTTTGCATATGTTTGAATGATATGAATATATATTTTTTTTACTTTATTCTGTATGGGGAAATTGTGAGTTTTCCCCCAAAAAAACATGTATATACGTGCTTTTAAAGTTTTCTTGTTCTTAAATGTTAGGTTTAAATATATTGACTCTAAAGAGAGAGAGAAGTCTTCTTCACAATCTCCTGTGCCTGGTGGTTTCAGGCAAGAGACATTGTGTGCCTGCCATAAGGGCAAATCGTCAAGTACCTGCTGGGCCACTTAAGAGTACTGCTGATTCCCTCAGTATGAGGCAAGAGAGATCTACTCAGGGTCAGGTCAAAGAGCAGAGTGGAATGCTGGGATGAATTTATTAGAGAGGGAGATAGACAGCACAGGGAAGGGAGTAAAAAAACAGAACAAATGGCATCACCATCTAACAGGCATGATGGTACCTGTCAAACAAGTCAGTGCTTCCTATGGAGAGATGAGCTATCTCATTTTACTTTCATCCTTTTCTCTCTCTGCAGTCATACTGTAAAAGGAAAGATATATTAGTCTGAGTGAGACTACCCAATACATTTGACCCTTTTATTCATTTATTAATTAATTAATTTGACAGTTTATTCAATAAAATATCTCTTTGCTCGCCAGCTGCACTATGTCAACTTTTTTTTATTTTTTTTTTTTTTTTTTTTTACGAATTGTATTCTTGTGCAACGATTCTCAGAAATTCGACTAATATGCCTTTTTCGTACTCAAAAAACATTTCAGTCACACTTTATTTTAAGGTTCAATTCTCACCATTACAAACCATTAACTATGACTTTTTCCTCAATAAACTCCTAATTTGCTGTTTATTAATAGTTAGTAAGGTAGTTGTTAGGATTAGGGATGTAGAATATGGTCATGCCGAATATGTGCTTTATAAGTACTAATAAGTAAACAGCCAGAGGTTAATAATACGCATGGTAATAAGCAACTAGTTAATAGTGAGTGGTCCCTATACTAAAGTGTTACCAACATTTCTTATTTTTATCAGTGTTAAAAACGTTGTATTTTAAAGATAGATAGATAGATAGACCGATAGACGATGGATAGATGGATAATGGATAGATGGATAGATGGATGATGGCTCGATAGATAGACAGATAAAAGCTAAGGCCCTCAACTAACAAATTCATGTGAGTGTTTTTTCATGATTTTTTGCCAAACCCTAATTAAAATTAAATTAAAGTCAAATCAAGATGGTCCGCCCTACTTTATACAAAGATCTACAACCACACCTTCCTCTAGTCGGAAACATTTTTATATTTTGCGCATGATCCTTTCAAAACCTCAGTTCCCTCAAATCCACTTTCCCTGCTTTTCCTTTCCACCGGTACCCCACAGAATCCTTTAATGTCTAAGCCCGTGAGGGTTTGAAAGTTGCATCTACCTGTGTATATATATATATATAGATATACTATATTAGTATTATAATATATAATTATATATATATATATATAGTAACACTCCTCCAGCTTTGCAGTTTGTGGAGTAATCGCAGCAGCCGGTACACTTTTGTTTTTGTTAATAGGGTTCAATTAGGCCCATGGAGTGGTCTGTGCTGAGATAAGATGTCTCCAGAGCCTGGTGGGGGGGCTCCAGCAGCACTTGTAATGAATGGATGGAGCCTCTGTTGATGTGCAGTGATCATTAAGTAGCTGATAATTACATCGGGTATCTCAGTGTCGTGTGTGTGTATTTGTGGGTTAAATCCTGCTGTGTGAGGCAGTGGTACACTGATGGGTTTGGGAAGGGGAATAATCTGTGTTTTTGCATCCCCCTGATCTTTTTTTTTTTTTTTTTTTCAAAACTGTACCATATTTCTGAGCCCCTCCCTCATTTCCTAATTTTCACCGTCACTCCCACCCTTCCTCCTCTTGCACGACAGCTCATTTTTACTACTCAACAAGTCACCCAGAAAAGTAGTCGACTAGCAAGAATTTAGTTTCACTATGTGAACGCTCTAAATCAAGGGTTGGCAACCTTTTTAGCATGAAGTATGCCTTTTTTTCTTGATTATGACTGCACACAACCCTCGCCCGTGGGTTTGTTGGTGACAAACTATAGCTAATGTATTAAAAAATTAACTTGCTTTGAGTAAAGTATGAAGTGTTTTGTTAGTTTTCGTGCATTTTTGGCTATGAAATTTGCCAAGTTGAAATTGGTAAGGAGGACTGTTTGAAGAGCTTTGAAAAAGTTACCTAAGTATTACTCGTGTCAAACGATTAATCGCGTCCAAAATAAAAGTTTTTGTTTACATAAAATATGAGTGTGCACTGTGTATGTTTATTATGTATATATAAATACACACACATGTATTTATATATTTCAGAAAAATATGTTATGTTTACATCTTAAATATTTTTATATAAATAAAGATATAATAATAATAAATAAATAAATGTATATCATGAATATTTTCCAAATATATACTGTATCTGTTTGTGTTTTTATATATACATATATAAAAAGTATATATATTAATATATATATATATATATAAGATATATGGACTTATAAGGGTAGACAATATAATATGATATATATATATAATTATGTAACAAAAACGTTTCTTGGGATGCGTTTAATCGCGATTAATCGTTTGAAAGCACTACTCTATGTATTAAAAAAACAAAAATCTGTAAAATGTCACTCATTATAACATATCTTTTATGCAAAGTATTATTCTGATATTATATTATAGTACCAGACAAAAGCTACTGGACTGTTTCTGAACTGTGGCACCACAAACAGCTTCTTAAAGGTGGGCTATTGTTAAAGTTAGCAATGTCGTTTGGTTTGGGTGGGTCACAAGTACTATACGCTTTCAGCCTTGAACCACAGCGCTGTGCAAGACACGGCTAATTGAATAGTGCTGGCTGAAGAGGAAAAGTCACTCCTGGAGTGTGCAGAAGGGTTTCAGCCAGCTACAATTAGACAGGGAAATGATGCATGAAATGTGGGAGAGTGAATGGGGAGAGAAGACTAAAGAAAGACTCGGAGAGAGAGAGAAAGTTAGAGCTAACCACAGCCAAACTAACTAAGAAAAATGGCATTTTCAAAAGTAAGAGAGAGGACAAAAGTGTGATAAAGTGAGAACTCAAGCTAAAGTCAGAAAATGGGAAATCATGACTGAACGAAGTTGAGAATGAGAGAAAGACGAGAGGATAGGTGTCTTTGCTGCATGCCATACTTTGTCACAGAGTATAGAAACGTCAAAAATTGCAGCGTAAGGTTTTAGTTAGCACCTCAAAAGACTGAGAAGTTTTCACAGAGGGCTTTGAACCTGCAGTGCATATGAACTTCATCATCAGAAATTGTCCTTTGCTAATACTGCATTAGCCGTCAACATGAGGGAAGTCAGGCTCGTTTTAAGTTTGTCCTCATCATATTTTGTCCTCTACTGTACTGCGACGTGTATCTTGAGTGAACTGTAAGGACTTTAGAGAGCAAGAGCTTTTAAAATGACTTCCCAACCCTGTCACTTCAGAGCTGTGTTTAGCCTTGTACAGATACGAAAGGGCTGTCATTTGTCCTCTGCATGTGAACCAATCTCCTGCTGTTCACTGATGTTGTCACACAAGTCATGCATGAGGAGAAACATTGTGCCAGCTGAAATTTGCACACTTTGAAAAATATCTGTAGGAACAAATGGTTGCCAAGAGGCTAAGTAGTCTATTTAACTGCAGCAAAATTATTTAAAAAATCATTGCAATCAATTGCGATCAAATCAATAAAATCGTTATTAAATTAATTTATTAAACTGTGCCTATATAGCTCCTGAAATGTATATTTAAAGGTACAGAAAGTAATGTTTCTCTGGTGAATAAGAATAAGTAATCTTGGAATGTATACTGACACTTACTGGCAAAAAAAGAAAAAATTCTCATTACCAATGACACTGGGAAACAAATCACTATTCAGAGGTGTATGTGTCAAAAATTATTGATGGATTGATGTACTCTACAATAGACGCAAAGGCAATAGGGATCAAAACCTCTGCAGACCCTCATTCAACAATTGCCTTAATGTTTGTGGTAGTTTAGTCTTTGAAAAGATTCCATGTGGGGAGGACATTAAAGATACATAAGATATATGAGATATGTAATAAAGCTTGGAGGGTGAAGGATACTTGTTTGCCTTGTTTACATCATATTGGACCTTACATCACCCATATATCCTGCAGACACTGTATGTTCTTTTATTCTTTTATATTGCATCATATTATTTTGTGTATGCTGTGTGTTTACGCAATGTGCAGACTGCATAATGTCTGTTGTGTCATTCTTCTTCCTGGTATTTCACCTGTATTTCAATTTACACAGTGTACATAGTTTGAGTATAATACAGCTGGAATCGACTTGATGTGTAGCTACAAACCAGTGGTCCTGGTCTGCTGCATTTGTGAATAATTAAATGATTTTGAGACAAGAGAAATTTGTCATGAAAGAAAGTGATGATTTCCACTGGAAATTGGTCAGTGAGTTTGCCTCATTCATAGAACAGAACAGACAAGTGTAAGAAGAGGCAACCCAATTGTTTTGCAGACGGAGGTTTAAAATGACCAAATAGGGAAAAGAGATCCTGTCTGTAGCAGTGAGGGAACCCTAGTAAATACAAATTATATATATTATATATATATATAAAATAGTTTATTTCATACTAAGGTAGTTAAGTCTTTACTCACCTTTCATGGCATATCGCTTGAGACTTACTTATATAAAAACATTATTGCAGTACATATTGGTGCAATGCCATTTCTTATGTTAACTTAATTGGTTTTAATGTCCTATTGCAAGAACTGTATGATCTTTTTTTTGAATAATATCAGTTTTTAAATGCAAGATAATTAAAGTGTACCTGCAATAGTTCCACTTTAGCACTATAAAATATGCTTCAGTATATCTTTAGTTGGAATTCAGCACTACTTCTGCACCATTAAGTACAAAATTAGCTGTTCCAATTTAGCAGATTTTACATATACCAGTGTAGTATACTAAAAGTAGAATTGCATGTTTTTTTTATTAAGTACATAAATATGTAAATGTATTTGTAGTATACATAGCATGAAATATATGTATTTTAAATACATTTTAGTATATTTATTTTTTCACTAGGGAAGATTAGGTAATGTTTGCAACTGACATTCTTTTTTTGCTGTATCTACTAATTTAAAAAAAATACATAAACATTTTGTATATATAATGAGCTGAGTACACCTCGTCTATTTTTTCTGAATTAAAATATAGGTAACACTTTATTTTGATAGTACACTTTAGATATTCTACTAACAGTAAGTAACTTTGCAACTACATGTCAACTAGCAGTCATGAGAGTATTAGTAGACTGTCTGTTTAATATCTTCTAACAATTTACTTTGATGGGCCCACAACATACCACTACTGACTATACCCAAACTTTGCAAGTCTATTCACCTTATTCTACTACCCCTAAACCTATCTAACCCCACTCTACTCTGAGAGTTAGTATCATGAGTTGCAAATTAATGAGAATCAGTTGACATGTAGTTGCAAAGTTACTTATAGTTTGTAGAATATCTAAGTGGACTATCAAAATAAAGTGTAACCCAAATTGATTTTGATATTTTGGTCCCACTTTACATTCAGTGTCTTTAACTACTATGTAGAAATGATGAGTGTTAAGTTCATTAAGAAAACTGATC
The DNA here is from genome assembly GCA_018155175.1 of Sinocyclocheilus anophthalmus. Taxonomy (NCBI): domain Eukaryota; kingdom Metazoa; phylum Chordata; class Actinopteri; order Cypriniformes; family Cyprinidae; genus Sinocyclocheilus; species Sinocyclocheilus anophthalmus. Next base: position 82,636 of record JADLZN010007295.1, on the reverse strand, counting down.
TTAGCTAGAGTAATAATTCTATATTTTTTCTTTACAAAGAAAGATGGGGGCTTGGACTTTCCTTAAATGAACCAGGCCATATGCCTGGAAATATGCCTAAAGTTTCAGACGCACTTTTTGTCACTGCTATGCAGTTAGTGTGGCAACAGTTGAACTCAAATATATTGAAACACACTAGGTGCCACATGCAGTAGCTAACAGCAGGCCTCTGCATGTTGAAAAAAGGAACTTGAGAGTGAAACTATTGCCGCTCACTCCTCACTTACCTTGTAGTTTGGGCAGGCATAAAATTAGAAGAGGTGGTGGGGACTCTAGCGCATGAGGACAGTTAACCTGAAGGGTGTGTGGGACGCCGGGAGCTTGACAACGAGTTTCAGAGATATAAGAAGAAGTCCATTTGTAGTCAACTTGGATCGAGGAGAAACGGAAGGACCTGAATTGGGATTCAGTCGAGGAAGCACCTGCTGTGAGCAGCGGTCCAAGAGACTGAGTTTGAAGGGCAGAAGCAGTAAAGTGTTCTTGAGTGCAGAGGAGAGGCACCTGGAGCAATGTCGAAGAATGTCATAGAATCACAAGCACGCTAGCATCTCCGACCCGTAACAGGGTTGTCAGGTACATACCATGCGTGGGCTCTCTAGAATGAGTTTTCAGACATGGTGGGTTGAGTACTTCATCCTCAGAGGTTTAGATCGCATGCTCTGCTATAGCAGACAGTTTCACGGCATGTGCGTGGGGACGACACTGGAAGAATTGTCAAAAGGATGAGTTAAGTTGCTGTTTATATACCCTAAGTATTATGGTAGGAATAGGTGGGCATGTTTGAATGACATTCCAAACTTTTGGGTTTGGATCTCCATTCAAGATTTGAACATTTTATCATCCAAAAGTGAAAAAGTGCAGATCCAGCTTTGAAGTTTGATTGGGTCCCTTGTAGATTAGTATGAAAGCCGCAGACTTCAGAAACAAGTTATTTTGCCTTGCAACATTTTGGCTGAAGACAACACAACTCAAATACAACTCAGCATGGGTGCATTGAACTCCACCACAAGGTTCAAACCAAAAACCCTTTATGTTTCCATCTCAAGAAAAATCCAAAGCTGAGTGTTGAAACCGGTGGCACATTGCCGTGACTGAATTTGACCTTCAAAGCATGAGCAAATTAAAGGCGTGACGGCTGAGTAAAACCAATTACACTTGCGCACAAGTTTGAAATTCTACACCTAACATACTTTAAAACAGCTTTCAGTACTAGTTTATGCTGCTGCAAGTGACAACACTGCTTAGCGTTGGCAGAAATGCTAGCTTTAAGATGATAAAATAGCTTGCAGAGGATTTGGGACCAAGGGCTAGTGGAGGTTGTGAAATGATTCGCTGAGGTGCCCTGTCAACGCCTGTCCAAGCGGCTGTGCAGGGAAAATGGCCTTTAAATGATCTCTAATAGAAGCCTGGTTCTGCTCGCTAATGTCCGCTGTATGGGAGAGCGACTGCGGTGTGGTGAATCAGTCCTGAATGGCCCTATAAGTGCAAAATGTGACATGATTGAGAGGGATTTGGGCTCTAAATCAACTCAAGGCGTTTTTTACAGTGATTCCTGACCACTGTGAGCCTCGGCAAATAGGCTTTGGAGCACAGAGGGGAAAGCTTGGGGTGAGATAGTTTTGTCATCTAAGTACGTACAAGGTAAACATTCACAGACATTGACGTGCATTAATCTGCATATGTTTTGCCACTGTAAAGACATGGAAAAATGGCTATGATTACTAATATCAGATTAGTGTGAGAAATGCGCAGCACTTTGGCTTTGGTAGCAATTTTTTGTTGACAACGTAAATTATATTTCTGTGCTCTGCAAATACTCACATCACACACCTCCGGTCTTCATCTGCCCTTCTCATTTACCTCCTTTATGGCATCACATTACACCCAAATCAGAAAGCACCATCAACGGACTTTCAATCACTCCAGAATCGCTCCCTTCCATCTCTTCCATCTTTTCGTCCATAACCCACGTCCACCCTTCTCTTCCTCTTAATCTAATCCGCTGCAGTTTAATTTACTGCCCTCAGCGCTCTCTCACAATGCCTTTAAAAGTAGGTTTTATGAGACTGCAATTTCATTCCGGCAGAGGAGCCAGTAGAGTAAATCCTATTCGCCTGTCGTCACACGGCGATACATTAACATGACAAAAGTGGTGGCTGCTGTGGAGTCGTGTAGTGTGGAGACGAGTGTAGAGTCAGAAAATGAGAGAGAGGGATGAATACAAAGATTAATTGAGGAAACTGTGAGCAAAATAGGCCTTCTTGGGTATTGAGAGCTTGCTTTCGTTTGCACATAACAAAATACTATATTAACTGATGACCGAGTATGTATGAGTGTGTGTGAGAGAGAGAGAGAGAGAGAGAGAGAGAGAGAGAACTAGATTATTCTTAAGGTTTCTTTCTCATCTTCTTAAGGTCTTTTTTCTCATTGCTACTGTTGCTGCTCAACGGGGGGTTTGTAGGGCACTATTCTTTGCAAATCTGCTTTGAAACATTACCATTAGAAAAACTAATGGTCTAACCATGCAGTAAAAATTGCTGTCTTAGTACAATGATTCTGTACTGCACAATACAGCTGTGCTGCAGTTAAAATGCTTTTAAACTCTCAATTGTACTTAATTAGTACCCAGCAATAAAACTAAATTTAAGTAATGTATGTTTGTAGTCTGCTGTAGTATAACTTCAATGTAGCTGGTGTTCAGTGCAGATGAACAATCGTCTACATAATACAAATACAATGTAAAGAGTGGTAACCTGCAATTGTTGCCTGAAAGAGCTATTTTCTAACTGATTTGACTCATTCAAATTGTTTTTGTTGGTATAAATTAATGTATTTTAGGTGGATACTTTTCAAAGTATAGTTCAGTGTTGTACAATTGCAGTTTAGATCACTTTGGTTACACTTTATTTTAAGGTATCCTTGTTAGAGTGTAATTATACATTTAAGTACTGAATTAATTAACTACATGTACTTACTATGGTTAGGGTTAGGCTAGGGTTTGGATTACGGTTACTTTCAAGTAATTATGCATCATTTATTTTTATTATAATAGTACAGTAAGTAGGTGCAACATGTTTAACAAGGACACCTTAAAGTAAAGTGTTACCATTACTTTTTACAATGGATTTTCAGTGCAATACAATACATTACAGTATTTTTTTTTTCAAAGTTGTATTGTAATCTTTTTCTAATATTATTGGAGTGTGTTTAAGAAAATACTATTTCAGAAAATACTAATTAAATTATTTCATCAAATTGAACTCAGTACAGTACAACTGTATTGTCAAATCAAATGTTGATTTAATTTAGTTAAAGGGGTCATATGATGCGATTTCAAATTTTCCTTTCTCTTTGGAGTGTTACAAGCTCTTGCTGAATAAAGAAGATCTATAAAGTTGCAAAAACTAAAGTCTCAAATCCAAAGAGATATTCTTTATAAAAGTTCAGAGTCAGCCACACCTACCTAAAACGGCTCGTTCTAACACGCCCCCACATATCTACCTCACTGTGTGGGAAGATTTGCATAACGCCGCCCAAATGTTCATGCAAATAAAGAAGGTGTAACTTTTATTCTCACTATAGTATTATTGTTGCCACCACCGCCATGTCATGTCGTGAAGGCGCTGTGTGCTTCGTTGTGCAAGCGAAACTACTTTGTTTGGTCTTCCAAAATAGGACACGACTAGAAATCAGTAGTTATTTACAATACTGTTCCAGAACAGTTTAACCCAAATAGTCAGATGTGTGCAGCACATTTTATGGAGACTGTTTACTGATCCTGGTAGAGGAGACTACAATGCCGCTGTTCTGACTCAAAGACTGTAAGTAAATTTTTTATATTTAAAGAATTAGCCACTGCCCAGATCAAACGTGAGTTTTGAGCAGTGTAGAGTAGCACTTGTTGTTTGTCATTTCTCCGATCACAAATGCAGACAGAGTTTTATGTTTACGCGGCGCGATGCAATGCAACGTGTAAAAAGACAGTATAATTCATTATAATCATTAATTATGGTCCCCACTGGATGCAACAAATGCCTCGTTTGTAATGGGTTTTAATGGTTTTTGTCTCATCGCTCCGGCCGGAAACGGCATCACAGTATGGTGAGGGGCGTAACATTTCTGTCTCACGCTTGAAGTATTCGGCCAATCACAACCCCCCCCCCTTGGATAGCTGGCCAATCACAGCACACCCCGCTTTTTCAGACCGATGATCTTTGTAAAAATCTACGCGTTTCAAAAAGCTGGGCATAGAGGAGAAACAATAATGTCAAGTATGTGGAAAATAATGTGTTTTTTATGTGTTTTTTTTACTTTAAACCGCATAAACATTTCTTTACACCAAATAATGTTATTTTTTAGCAGCATCATATGACCCTTTAATAGAGTTAATTGATAAAGAAGATCTATGTATGACATTATTTTTGACAGTATCCTCATTTTACAGCATTTTTCCACAAGTGCCTAAAGCTTTTAACAGTACTGGAGCTTTGCAGGTAGGTTTCATGAAGCATGTTGGAGACGTTGCCACAGTTCTTCTGGATTTAGTCTGTCTCAGTTTGTTCTGTTTTTTCATGTCATTCCAGACAGACTGGATGCAGATTAGATCTTTGTGTGGAGCACTGGCTGTTGTCAGAAAAAATCTCACTGGATTATTACAATTAATGGCAAAAAGAATGTTTTTCAATTATATTTCCTACTGACACACTACAACAGAAAAATAACTGACTTAAAACCATTTATAGCTGGTGCACATACTAATGTTGTAAAGAACAATCCTTAGGGGAAAACTTGGGGATAGTCACGACGTGGAGAGGCTCAGCCATAGCGGCCATCTTGGCCGGGGACTCGGCCGTGGCGGCCATCTCATGACGAGATTCTGGAGGATCAGCTGAGACGTGACGAGACTCTATGAAGAGCGGCAGACTTGTTTATGGAGATCTTATGTGGCGGCCAATCTTGCACTGGGGTAGCAGACATGACGTATACGGACTCTGGCTATAAGCAGACATGATGTGGATCAGGCTTGTGAGTTTGTAGACATGACTGAGTAAACTTTGCTGTCTCTGAAATGGTGTGAGCAGGTCCTGGAGTAGCAGGCATGACGTGAGCAGGCTTTGGCGTAGCAGACATGACGTGAGCAGACCTTGGCTTGGCAGGCATGACGTGAACAGGCTTTGGGGAAGTGTCATGTTCCCCTCCATGACACCCACAGTGAAAGCAGATCCACTCAACCGCAGAGCAAAGTCTATATACTCGGCAAGGGACCAATGAACCGTTCCCCCAGGAAGCTGGGAGCAAATGGGCCCATTCAGACCCACCCGAAAGATGTCCTTAAGTGCCACATCATTAAAATCCACTTGGTTAGACAATTCACAAAAAACCTCCACATAGTCCTCAATAGGCCGGTCACCTTGACGAAGGCAGAGGAGGCGTGAAACTGCTGGGTTCATTTTAGTGGTTGTGTATTCTGTAAAGAACAATCCACTGAAGGCGAGCGTAAGTGAGAACCCAAGTGCAGTTTATTTACAGAGAGATCCAAACATCCAAACAATAATCCAAGACACAGACTTGACTTGACTTGACCAGACATAGCATGAGCAGACTTGACATAAACAGACTAGACTCACCAACAGCAGGTTACAACATCAATACACGACGAGGGCACAATGGGAACATGAACCTACTTATAGCAGACAAGGAGGGTCACATGACATGAACAAACCAATGGGGAACAAGACACATGACTAAGACAACCAAACAGAACATTACACAATGAACAGGGGAACCAATTGCATGAATACATGAGGGCAAGGGAAGTATGACACAAACAGGGACCATGAAACATTTACAAAATAAAAGACATGGAAAACATGAACATGAAACAAAACACCACATTACAATGTGTTCTAATAACTTTGGCTACCACTGTATATAAAATTGATTGTGCATGGTACAGTTCTAGGCAGCAGGAACAGGAAATCTGCACAAAGTTTGAAATATTAAAGTACATTTGTCGTCATTTATGTAGTAGAAATGCAGCAGGTTTTAAATGTGCTAAATTGAATGGAGTAAATTTTATGGAAATGCTTGCAGTATATTTTTACTGTTTTAATAGTGTGATAAAACTTGAACTGCCATTTTAAATACACTGAAGACGTCTAATTTACAGAGCAATGCTAATCTCCTCTACTTGTTTTTTCTGATTGTGGGTAAAAGGCATTGTTCAATAATGAGCCTTTTTATTTTAGCTGAACAATTTCTTCAGAAATGGGAGTTGATAAAGAATTTGAATTTCTGCTTGATTTTCTCATCTGCTTTGCAACTTTAGAGTCATAATGAGACAACAGAGAGAAAAATCAACTTTATTCTCCAGGCTTTGTGGCTCATTGTGTTTTTAGTCTAAAAAGTATATTTTCTAAACCTAAATGTAAGATATGTTCCATAAATGTTTTTGTAGTTGGAGCTTTGAAGCAATAAAGAAATGCTATCAGTGACAGTGAAAGACACACACACACACACACACACACACACACACACACACACACACACACAGCATATTACTGGCATCACCCAAGTGACATTCAAAGACCACTGTCACCAAAGCAGATGGCTTCTCTCTCAGAGGGCCTGCTCTACTGAATGTCACACTAACCACTCACAATGCTGGGGATGACTGGAGCCAGGTCCATGTTTAGAGAGAGGCCATATGGTAATGTGACAGTGTGTTTGGTGCGTGTCACTAAGGTGCTGTCATTAATGGACTGTGATAGATATTTCACATCCTCCGGGTGTACCGATGATCACCCATCCATTAGCTGCTAAACACACCCCCTCTTTGATTTTTACTCTCTCCCACCCACCTACACACACACATACTGTACACATCCAAGGCCCCCCACTGTCCACAACAATATTTGAAGAAATTGTACTTTTTATATACTATTCTAGCTTATTTTAAAGCTTGTTTTGTTTTATTTTAAAACATTTTAAATCACCTTGATGCCCCTTTGGTAGTTTGCTGAAGCCCCCTGGTTGAGATCCACTGAATTTAAAGGGATAGTTATCCAAAACTGGCATTATTTACTTATCCGCATGTTGATCCAAACTCTTTTGGCTTTCTTTATTCTGTGGGAGAAAAAATGTTTTGAAGAATTTTCAGGCTTTTCCACAATGGCAATTTTAAAAAAAGATGGTTTGTTGAAGCATTCTGGGACAACTTCACAAAAGCACCATCAATTCAAAAAAAGCAGGACTCCAAACATTAAATTGTGTTCTTCAAAATAAAGAAAAATACAAACATAAAAACGCATTGAATGAATACTGTAGCTATCCTTCCCACACTGAAATAAAAATATATTATATATAAATGTAGCTAATCAACTCATGGGAAATATGAATAATTAACCATAACTAGTTATAATTAACTATTCATATTTTAGATCCACTGTAGATATTTAGCTGACCACTCAGGGTCAACCGTCTTGTCAATTCTAAGAACGTTAATTTCCTGGTTAAAGGAAATAACTTTCTTACTGTACAATTCTATAAGTTTGTAACGTAAATCTGCATGATTATTGACTCCGGTTATGAGTAAACAATGAACACGTCAAGTGTGATACAAGTAAGGTTTTATTAACTACATAAACACTTAAACTAGTCTAACATACTACATAAACACATTAAGCTGGTCTAACATACACATGCACACACACGCATACAGTTGGTATAGGAAAGGGTTAAAGTTTAGCACTAAAGAAAGAGACATAAGGAATGACATTTATGGAACCATTTTGCATATTCAGCAGATCTAAAACCTGAGGGAAAACGTCAGATTCTTAGTTCAAACAAACCTTGTAAAAAGGTGTAACTGGTACTTAATGCATCAATTAAATCGACTAAGTTTGGTACTTGCGTATGTCTGAAAAAGATTCCTTATGCAATCTTAAGGCCCAAGATCTTGTTGAAGTTGGTTGATGAGAAAGAGCTAGGTTGAGTCAGAGTCACTTGATGAATGAAAGGACTAGGCCGGAGCCTGGCACGAGTTTTGGTATCCTGGAGCGTTTCTCACATCTTCATCTTAGCATCTCACTGAACCACCAACATGGGCGGGTCACATGAAGTGCGGCCTTTAAAACCTGCAAAGATTCACGCCTCTCAAGATTGGCTTGTCCAATGAGAAAGGCTGAAATCCCAAGTGGGAGGTTGGAAATACTGGGGATTTTTATGACTCTTTGTAAGCATGGTATTTTGCATATGTATTTCGCTGGAGTGTTGAGGCACAAATTAGTCCCGATTCTTAGAACATCAATATGTTGCATAGGTATCAGCATATAATATACACACTTGTTTCGATCATAACAAGGCGAATTCATAGATACTAAACATGGTAGAGTTACTTATATGAATGAGTGTTTTATCGTAAGCATGAATAAAAATAGTCTATAATACAACAGATTAAATACAACACAGCAATAATATACACAATGGCCTGAAGAAAATGGGTGTTCATTCAAAGAAATGTTTTCCTATGAATTAATTAGTAGAAAAGTCCATTTCTCCTGTGCATTTGTGTCCCTTTGTTTCTGGAGAATGCAGCTAAGTAGTCGGCTCGCATTCCACAAGTTTGTAAATGTATCGGGTTACCATGAAACCAGGGTCTTGTTCTGGCGTCCTGGGGTGTTACAAAGTATTTGTGAAATCTAGCTAACAAAATATATATTGTGTGTTGGAGTGGTCCAGACGCTACATAAATTATATACAATTATTCTTGTTGATTAATCCACCTGAACCCTAGCACACCGGTTGTAACATGCCTGAATTATGTTGGCCTCACATTTGTAAAAAATGTCCCTTTGTAAATAAAACACATGCCTATAACAACTGTAATGGAAAAACTCCATCGGATTAATTCCAAATGAGAGAGGCAGAGGGGCCCATCTTCAAAACTATGAGATTAATTCAGCATGAATTTTGCTGACTGACACTCTTTTGTAGAGGAAATTGGCTCCTTCCTAAGCCAGGGCCATTTTAACCACGCTATTACATATTACACCAGATTCATTTTCTCTGTGTAAACTGAGAGGAAGTGTGTGTGTAAGAGAGAGTAAAAGTCTCTTTAGAGAGAGATACTGAGACTGTGAAGACAAAAATAAATTCCTATACAATTATAAAACTGTCTATGGAAAATCTAGAAAACCTTTAACAGACAGATAGGAACAGTCAAAAACAGTTCATTTAAAATAAACACTGAGATTGCAAAAGAGAATATGAAAAGTAGAGAGAGGTTTGAAGAATACTGCATTGTAAGCTCACACTCAGAAGTTCAAAAGCTGGTGTTCTTGGCAGGCTTGTGCTGGTAACCTTCCTACATGTGACATTATTTACATAAGGACTAGGGCTTCCGAGAATTTTAATTATTGATGATAGCCATAATGAATGATTTATTTAAGAAAAAAGCCAATCAAAAGAAACTGTCTCCTGCCACAACCTAGGTAGTATTATATATTAATAACTCAAGGACAAGCTGTCATTGTTCAGCCCTACCTAACGCTTCAGGGGTACAGCAGAGAAGAGACAGCTTTTGTACTCGCTATCACGCTTTAATGTAACTTTGGAAGAGTCTGAAATGGTGTTAAAATGTGCGGATGTATGTGAAAAGAAAATCATGTCCCTATCATTAGGATTTGAAAAGTTTTTGTCTTGACTATGGTTAGTCTCCACAATGTGATTTTATCTTTCTAGTAAAATGTGTGTGGGGGGGGGGGTTGTCTGTTTGTATATGACTCTTTTGGAGCTTTATTGCCATTGATCATCAATATTTGGAGTTTCTCCAGATTAGTTTTTTTAATAAAGGTTTGTAAGTGAGAAGTGACCTCTAAGAAATTGCATTTCACCAGTACCAATTTCTGCCGATTGCCTCGGCAGTTATAGTTTACGTAATCTTGACGGGGTCAGTTCATCCATTCCGAAACGAATAAGTGAGCATGAAATGTGAATGGCGGTCCCATCACATATGACCAGTTAGAGAGGCTGAGGGATCAAAATAAATCAACAGGTTTCTAGCAGCACTGCTAATACACAGCACAAAGAGAAGGAGATGAATCAGGCAGAGAAAAAAGAAGCGAGCAAGAATCATGTGTCGCTCTATTATCTTATGCCGCTTGAGAATGTCACTGATATACAACGCAACAAATGAATGGAAGAGAAAGGTGATATCAACCAATCCATAATAATTGTGCACTCAGTCATGCTAACCCGGGATACGTGAATCCCACCATCAGTCACCTAAGTGAAGGAGGGGGTACCGTGGTTGGCTCTCAGGGGGAGAGCAGGGTATGTACAGCTGATCCCCATAATTTGTGATGGTGAAATATATGGAGGAGGACGATTTAATGTTAATAAAGTTCACAATTCCCTTTTAGTAGGTATTCATAAAAGGTGCAACGTACATAATTGGTATTTTATGTTGTAATTTCACAGTTTTTAGATTCCACAAAAATAGGGGGCGTGAAAGCAGCCATGTGACTTTTCTATCCGAATGAGTGCCTGAGGTGGCTGCGATAAGTCAGAGTGGGTACACGATCGCATAATGATAGAGAATGGTAGGAGGAGCCGGGGATAGCTAGCTCTCGTGCATCCCATTGTGGTCAAAAATTTGCCAATCACTATCGAGTGATCATTTTCAGCTCTGAGGAGTGTTGAGAAAAGAAACCTCGTAAGGGGAGGCTGCCTCCCCTTCTATTCAACCAATCATCAAAGATACGTAAATTTAACATGATATTAGTTTGACTTTATGCCGCGCGCTGATAATGTACAAGTACTTATGAGATGAGTAAGCTGTCATTCAAACAGTGTATATACAAATTTAGGGAAAACAGCCTGAGCTGGATATAGGCTACATCAGTCGGCTTAATTAAAAGGCGCATCACAGACTTTTTTCTCTTTTAACACAGACTTTTAAGAAGGGATGGATGTTTGTTTCAAGTGATTGGCCAGGTAAGTGAAATTATATTATCTTGATATATGTATGTCGTTTTCTTTATGTTTTCTGACCAAAAGCAACCAAAAAGCCATTTTAAAATGGTTAAGCAAATAATAATAATAATAAATAATAATACTAGTATAATCGGCAGGGGGCATCCCAGACCAATACCACTTAGTGACCTCCTCTTTTTTAAAACCCAGGCCGCCACCTGCTATTACTAGTATTCGGTAAAATAACTTTGAAAGAAAAATCTCAGAAAAGTCAAGTATGAAATTTTGGTGTGACAATTTCAGTGAAGGCACGTTACTGAATCATTGAAGACTGCAGACACAGAACAGTGGTAAGGTCACAGACCATGACATTCTTTAGATGAATGAAGACATGAAATCGGCTACACACACTTCTGTATGCCATTATCACACATTAGTCACAAAGGTGCTAATGCATGATCGTGCAGCTAATTAGGCATTATTTTGAATTGAGCTAGATAATGACATGTCAAAGTCCATGTTCAGAGAAAAGAAGAGGTTTTAGTGAGGCCGGCAGTGGGTGCTCACCCTGTGGTCTGTGTGGTCCTAACGCCCCAGTATAGTGATGGGCACACTATCCGTCAACAAGCACCGTCCTTCGGATGAGACTTTAAACCGAGGTCCTGACTCTCTGTGGTTATTAAAAATCCCAGGATGTCTTTCGAAAGAGTAGAGGTGTGACCTCGGCATCCTGGCCAAATTTGGCCATTGGCCTCTGATCATCATGGCCTCCTAACAATCCCCAAATCTGCTAATTGGCTTCATCACTCTGTCTCCCCTCCACCATAAGCTGTGTTGGTGGGCGTTCTGGCGCACTAGGGCTGCCGTCGCATCATCCAGGTGGATGCGCACACTGGTGTGGATGAGGAGATACCCCCTGACAATGTGGAGCGCTTTGAGTGCCTAGAAAGGCGCTATATAAATGTAATGAATTATTATTATTATTATTATTATAAAAATGTCATTGGCTATCAAGTGGGCCAAAATAAGAAAACAATCATTTGATTAACTTAATAAAACCTTGAATTGTTTAAACATATTACAAAATGTACTTCAGTAGGAAAGAAAATGCATTTCCAAAATTAAAATGCAGTTCAGATCTATATGTGAATAAGTAAATATTTTATATACAGAAATATTTTCTTATGTGAATATTAGTAAATATATAAAATGGGCAAAAATATTAGATGAATTAAGTGATTTTAACTTATATTTAGTACGTATATAAACATGAAATTAGTTTATGTTAATGTTTTTTGGGTAGAATCTATATTAGCTGATGTGGTCCCTGTGTTGTCTTGACTTTTATGTTGATACTCTTGTTTTTTGTTCCATTTCCTGTTATGCTTTTTGTAGTCCAATTGTAGTTTAATTCCTGATTGTTTGCCTTTGTTTCCATATATGTTCCTTGTATATTTAAGTTTTGGTTGCCTTGTGTTTCTTTATGAGTTGTTTTATATGTTTCTGTTTCCCTAGATTTGGTTTCCCAGGACTCAGATTTCTGTCCTTAAAAATCTGCACTGAGCTCATGTTTTCTCCTGCTTCCTTGTGCTCAGGTTCACATTAGCCATACACTTTTGTCAATTTTTTTTTATTTTGACTGTTGGTTTTCATAGTCCACATGAGAACATGTTTGCCTTGCAAAACTAAATTACAGCTCATGGAGCAGAAAAAAAAAACATTTTGATGTATTTTATTTTCATTTTTACTATTACATTGTTGTTTTCAAAAGATATACAGCAACCTGTGCTATGAAATAAAATATATAGTAAACGTCAGTTCTCCTGCCAGCAGAAGAATCCCCCATATACGTTCATTCAGGCTTTTACGAGAGAATTTTACGGCTCACTGAGTCTCTGCCCTGACGGTATTAACAACGGTGCGATATCTGAAACACCCCACCATAAATCAGTGCAGTGTTAAACAGTTAATCTCTCCCTTTGGCTCATGTGAGTCACATTCTAGACTGATTCATAAATGCTTGGCTATAGTTATTTTATCACGCTGTAGTAATGGGCATGTTTGTTCCAGATTTCTTATGCAAGCAAACACCTTAGTTATGAGTGAATATACTGTACACACCCTCACACACAGAAAATACAGTTAAACACATCTTCTCGTGCATATTTCATGTGCTCCGATGATGTACATAATTGAATCATACAGAGACACTTTGAGCAGACTTGTCTTTGAATGAACCTCTTGACTTCTCTCTGACCTAGAGAAATGTCTCTGCAGTCACACATGAGTCCTTTGATAGCGCGGTATAACAGATGCATTGTCTATGCTAAAACCTGGGACTGCTGCGATATGAACCGGCCACAGCTGAAACAACCAAACCCCCTTTCCATCTCCTACAGCCAACCCTTGTCTGGACTCCCCTGTGCCAGGCCAGGAATCAGAGGGCTTCCCTTGCCTGGATGTTCTGTTCGGTCTCCTTTGCCTTTTATTTAACCCCTGCCAGCCCTCTCTTCACCCTCCCCAGACAGAGGCATTGGCAGGGCTGCATGCTGTGCCATTCCCTGATGTCCGTGCTGGTTAGGCCGCTGCCAGCTTGATTGTCTCTGCTATTTATTTATGTGTTCATGTTTGTGTAGTTTTAGGCTGCATTGAGCAATGCCTGTGTGTTGTTGTGGCATGCCAAGATGTTACAACAGAAAATACATATAATACAGATGCAGAAAGAATAAGTATTAAGCATTATCCTTCCCTCTAGTCATATGTTTTATCCTGTACCACCAACACGTGGCTCATTTTGGAGGATTCCATTAAAGCCTCCGCCATATTTGCATATTATTATGTTTTTATGGCACAACAAACAGAAGTGTGTTTAAACACATCATGTTTTATAGTATTTAGATTTATATACAATAGATACATTTATACAATTATATACACTACATTTCAAAAGTTTTGGGATTCAGCAAGGATGCATTAAATTAATCAAAAGTTGCAGTAAAGACATGTTCTGTTAAATAGAGGTTTCTATTTCAAATAAATTCAGTTCTTTTAACCACAACTGTTTTCAACGCTGATAATAATAAGAAATGTTTCTTGAGCAGCAAATTAAATTGAATTAAATTAAATTCTGAAGGATTGTGTGGCACTGAAGACTGGAGTAATGATTGCTGAAAATTCAGCTTTGCATCACAGGAATAAATTACATTCTAAAATATATTAAAATAGAAGACAGTTATTTAAGTTATAATAGTATTTCACATTACTGCTTTATTTTTGATCAAATAAATGCAACCTTGGTGAGCATAAAATACTTCTTTCAAAAACATTACAAAACCTTTACGGACTAACAATAGTTTACATAATACATACACAATTATTATCCTTCCCTCTAGGCGTATATCTTATCCTGCACCACCAAAATATGACTATCACCACACTGTCACATTAATTCAAAGGATTCCATTAAAGCCTCTGCAACATTTGATTTGTATGTGTTTGCATGACACCGAAAACACTTAAAATGTTTAACCACAACATGGTTTATAATCTTTATATTAGTATTTCTAGTTTTAAGTCTGCTTCTCACACATTATCTTTAGAAGACTGGTAACATTGTGCACAAAGAGAACAGTAAAAAATATAGTTTCGGAGCTGCAGCTCATACATAAAAAAAAAGTTTATCCTCAGGTAAAGTCATGAAATCCAGAGTGACATAGAATAAAATATAGAACAAAAGTGATGTTTTGTAGGTGCAGGATAAAAGCTGAGTGCTGCTTCTTTATGAGATTGTGTTGTTAAAGGCATGTTGATACAATCTTGAACTTAAAGCGCAGAACAGCTAACCTTCCTAATGAGATCTTTGATGTTCTAAAGTGCAGACCAAAGGGACCAAGTGAGGAGAGCGGCTTTACCTGTCAATAAGGCAAAGTGATCTGAATCTAATGGAATTGAGCAAAGCCAAACTGACTAAAACTAAATTGAGATAAACTTGTTTAAAAGAAAGTAGAAAGAATTTGTGTTTACAAAACGCATTCTGTATGAATGTTGATTTTCCAAAATGTTTACAGTTCATTAGTATCTTTGAAAATACAAATAATAAAACCAGTCATCATTATCTCTACAAATTTTGCATCAAAATCTACATGCTTAGCTTAATGGGTATGTGCTAATTAGAGAAAGATTATATTGATATTATTAATGAATCAGTGAGAGAGTGGCATAGTGAGAGAAAGAGCATTCTAAGAGGATGTAGCAGATATTATTTGGGGATGTTGTATTCGAAAACAATCTGCAGATACACAAGGAAAGACAGCAGGAAAGCAGAGAAACGGGAAGGGACTGAAGGGCAACCGCAGGTCTGTTGGAACCAGAGTTTACAAGACACCAATTAGATATGATGAAGCAAAGCTCCTCCAAAGTGACTCAGATCTCCTCCAGCAGCAGTGCAGAGGATCTTTGTGCACTCTGTAGACCGGCTCATTAAGCAAAACATAGATGGGTCTTAGCTTATCGCTGCTGAACACATGCAAACCAGACACTATTTTCTCAGGCACTCTACCTTTTTACTTGCTTTCCCTGTCTGTTCTTTCTTTTATTTCTGTTTTAGCAGCAGAAAGTCATCTTTATTTGGTCTGGTCACTGACCTTGCATGATTGCTCTCTCCCTCTCAAAAGGGAATGGGAGCCATTTGAACAGAGAAACGTTCTTCACCTTTAAGAAAAACGCAGGATTTAAGTGTTGCCTGGTGCAAAGGTGAGTTGAAAGAATTCTGAAAAGCCTCCGAATGTATTTTAAGCCCAATAATTAGCGACAAGGGCCACAATTCAAATTCAAACCAGTATGTACTGTAGTTTAGGGAGCCTATATCACAGCATTACACTCTCATGCATGTAGGGCGAGTCTTACAAGCTTTTAAGTAGGTTAAGCAGCCTTTTCTCACCAGATTGGATTCCTGTTCTGACGGATTAGTCATTTCTGGTTCTGAATGAACTCAGACGGACAGAAGAACGACAGATGATAGTCTGAGAAGACAGAAAAGAAATGCCATATTTCAGCATTTCAGAAGCATGTTGTATATGTAAACAAGTGTTTCTGCTGGGGATCTTTAAAACATATGTGTAAGCAGAGAAATTAATAAGGTGAGGAGACAAATAAAAATCAGCCCAAAATCCATCATACAGGGTATGAACTGAACATTGGTGGTACTTGAAAAGTCATATCTGTGGGTATCCAACAGAAATCAGATAGACAGTTAAAGGACAGAAAATGCTGATTTAACACTACAGTACATAAAATAGCTTAATAAACATACTAAATACACTACCATTCAAAAGTTTAGGATCTGTAAGATTTTTTATTGAAAGGAGTCTCTTATTTAATCAAAAACACAGTGAAATTGTACATTGTGAAATCTAATTTCAATTTTATAATTACAATACAATTACACGAGCTGTTTCTATTTTGATCTATATTAAACAATATAATAGAATGCAATCAATGAAAAAAGTCAAATTAATACATTACGTATGCTCTTCCTGCCTTTTCCCAACCATCCTTATACTCCAGTCTCTTTATCTGGTGCTCAAGAAACGTTTCTTAATATATCTTATACCTTAATATATTATTAAATGTTCAAAACAATAACTTGAATTTTTTTTTTAAGGTCTCACTGTCCACTTTTGAGATCAATGTACTGCTTCCTTGCTGAACGAAAGTATTAAATTTAGGTGTAAGAAAAGGGAAAAACTCTTACCCCAAACCTTTGAAAGTTATATATTTGATTTTTATTATTATTATTTAAAATATTTAATCTCTACTGAACCTGACCATAACTGGACCAAGACTCTATGAACAATACCTATTATTGAGAAAATGTTTCATGCTGAAAACACAAACGTTAAGGTCTGTGTTCAGACCCTGTAGTGATCTCCTCTCCTCAAACCATATGTGTCAATCTGACGGGTCTCTGGTAAAGTGAGAGAGAAAGCTGGGTGTTGAATTGAAGGAGCAGCTGGGGAGACCTGTGCTGGAGTGGAGTAGCATCTATAATGAACTCTAGGTTCACTATAAAAAAAATAATTATTATTTTATTCACCAGCTCTACATTACCCCAGTCAAACTTTATAAACATAACTCAGGGATCTCTGCATTTCTCTTCAGATCCAATGTGATTGAGGGCACATTTTTACACGGCACATGGCTATGCCCTGAAGCAGCCTAAAGCAGGCTGTACGTGATGCACTCCATGAGCTACAGTCCCCCTGGACACTCAACTATGTCTGCTGTGCAATTTCAGTCCTTAAACTAGTACTTACTCTGTAAAACCTATGGAGATATTCCTGCCTATTACTTATAATGTATGTAGCAAAGACATGGAAATCACATCTACATTGGTGTCAGTAGTAGGCAAGGCCGTCGCTAGCAAGAAGAAAGTTGCTGACCAACCTCCTCTTCAGGAAAGTTATTTCAGCCAATGGGGACCAACCAATAATTTATTCAGGGTTTATAAATATATATGAAGGCATTGGAAAAAAAATACACAAAAGTACACAGCATTGCACATGCATGCTTATATTGTGGCAACTAAATTATTGTTAATAGTTTATTACTTAATCTGTGTCAATATCAGTTTAGTTAAATTGTTATTTCATTTGCGTTGTTTTAAATTGTGGCCACATTATATTCATTTGTCCCCATGTTTTAATTTAGTTAAACTGTGGCCACCATTTTACTAAAAGTATAGGGGAGCAAATTTGGAACAACACTACATGATTTACCCAAAACAAGGGAACAAATGAATAAATTGTAGGAGCAAATAAAATGAATTTAACCACGGCTATGATATCTGCAGAATGTCAGTGTTTGTATTAATTACATTTCACTGAACATAAGCTGACCTACAGGCCACAACAATATCTACAATTGATTTGTACACCATATGTACTGATACAAAAATAGAGTTATACATAAAATAGAGTGATAATGCTATTATGAAGAAATTAAATACCACTGATCAATATTTACAACAGAAATGATTCATTGTTTTTTGTATTTCTCATTTGTAAGTCACTTTGGATAAAGAAGGTGTCTGCTAACTGAATAAATGTAAAAATTGAGCAAGGTTCTACATAACTTCAATATGTTCATAGAGTACATCAAGTAAATATTATTTAAGATGGTGTTATATTTACAATGAGTCCTCAGATATTGGGATTAGATTTGAAGAGAAGAAAAATCACTAAATTTACATTTACTCACTCAATAATATGTTGCAAAGTTATGTAGATTTTACTTAATTTTATTATGTAAATTGATGCTATTTTTAAGGGAATTGAAATTATGCATTTTTTATCTTTACCCTGTCCATTGATTGTTATGGGAATAAATGTCATGCACCCAAGCCTGCATGTGTTAATCGTGCCACATGGCCGTTTTTGCTGCCAAGATATCAGGGTTCAGACTTTCATGCACTCATACACGCACTTTTGTTTCTACGTATAATTGGAAAATGGAGGGCAACTGGAGGATCACCACAGGCAGACGTGATTCACTCCAACACATACACATTCATACACTGCTTCATCCAATGCTTCTCTTGTTACTGTGGTAGTAAGAAGGCTGTGCCTGTCTGTCCTCAAGCAATTTGCCAAAGGCTTCACACTGCCCTTCACAGCTCACTTGGCAAGTGCCCATTTGCAATGGAAAAGGAACATGAAACATGCTGTCAGGAATGACACCTGTATGACTACATTATGCACGCATGGTCCTTATGCATTAAAGTATGCCCACATATACACAAACAAGCATAAAGTCACTCCTGCCATGTAAATCAAATTCACAATGGAACACCATGTAAATATATGGACAATATCCAGCTCCGGTAGCAAAGCAAAGTCACTGAGGCAAGCATAATTCCAAATACTCCTCTGAGAGAATTAGCATTTTGCCCCCATGGGCAGGGAAAAAAAGAATGATGGAGGAAAAGAGGGAGAGGAGAGAAAAGAATAAAAATGTCAGAGGAAAGCCTTTCGGATTTCTCCTGACAGCAGCCTTAGTATCACTCCAAGGTTCTTTTCAAAGTTCAGCGCCATTGAAGGTTATGGATGCCATAAAATCAATTCCCCTGGACAGATAAAAGGCAGAGAAATGCAATGCAGCTGTGATCAAAGGGCATTGTTTTGCCTTTTTTTCCTTCCTTCTTCTGCTTCTTTTTCCGTCCATGAGCCCAAGAGGTGTGTGTGTCAGAGACATATTGGTTTACGGTCAATCTAGACTTATTAGAATGATAGTGAGCAGCACTGTACAATAGGTTGGTGGTACTTATTTGTAAGAGATAATGAACAGTCAGCCAGTTGTAGCAAAATAAACCCTTACATGGTGATCAGGACCCAGACGAGAAGCATAAAGTATCTCCACGTCAGGGTTGTGATCATCATGTCAGGGTTTATTGTGGAATAATGACCAACTGACTTACTACACAGATGAAACAAATAAATAAAAGGGGGGGGGGGGATACTATTACTGTCACGTTTTCTGTAGTTTGGATCGTTTTTTCATCACCTTGTTCACCTGGTTAGTAATTATGATTAGTTCATGTGTGTCTTGTTATCATTGGAATATTATTGAGTTTGTGTGTGTTTTCTTTGCCTCTTGTCTAACCTTAATATAGGACAGTGGGTACAGAAAGTATTCAGACCCCCTTACATTGTTCACTCTTTGTATATTGCAGCCATTTGCTAAAATCATTT
Organism: Sinocyclocheilus anophthalmus; assembly: GCA_018155175.1. Lineage (NCBI taxonomy): Eukaryota > Metazoa > Chordata > Actinopteri > Cypriniformes > Cyprinidae > Sinocyclocheilus > Sinocyclocheilus anophthalmus. The sequence goes on along the minus strand of JADLZN010007295.1, from coordinate 62,876 downwards.
AAGTTATTTTTTTTCCTCATTAATGTACACACAGCACCCCATATTGTCAGAGAAAAACAGAATTGTTGACATTTTTGCAGATTTATTAAAAAAGAAACTGAAATATCACATGGTCCTAAGTATTCAGACCCTTTGCTGTGACACTCATATATTTAACTCAGGTGCTGTCCATTTCTTCTGATCATCCTTGAGATGGTTCTACACCTTCATTTGAGTCCAGCTGTGTTTGATTATACTGCTTGGACTTGATTAGGAAAGCCACACACCTGTCTATATAAGACCTTACATCTCACAGTGCATGTCAGAGCAAATGAGAATCATGAGGTCAAAGGAACTGCCTGAAGAGCTCAGAGACAGAATTGTGGCAAGGCACAGATCTGGCCAAGGTTACAAAAAAATTTCTGCTGCACTTAAGGTTCCTAAGAGCACAGTGGCCTCCATAATCCTTAAATGGAAGACGTTTGGGACGACCAGAACCCTTCCTAGAGCTGGCCGTCTGGCCAAACTGAGCTATCGGGGGAGAAGAGCCTTGGTGAGAGAGGTAAAGAAGAACCCAAAGATCACTGTGGCTGAGCTCCAGAGATGCAGTCGGGAGATGGGAGAAAGTTGTAGAAAGTCAACCATCACTGCAGCCTTCCACCAGTCGGGGCTTTATGGCAGAGTGGCCCGACGGAAGCCTCTCCTCAGTGCAAGACACATGAAAGCCTACAGTCCACAGCAATCCATTTTGTAATTGAGTTTGTCAGTCTGTCCGAGGTGTTGGAGAACGCTGTCAACAGGGAGTAAGCAAGCAGAAATAATGACATCAGTGGACTCCACAACGATTATGCCCTGTATTGCACAGTTAAAAATAGCATAAAAATAACAAGGGACATGAGATGGATAGGGCCATATTATCCTATCATAGCATGCCACAATTTTCTACACATCATTGAGCTGAAAATGTCTAGTGCTGAAGAAATGTCTCAAGTAAACAGCACAGCAATATCAAGTTATTACAAATAACAATAATTAAATGCATTAAAGATGTTTTGTAATTATTGTTAAAATGTCAGATGACATAGCTTGCCTTGTAAATCCTTTAATATATTGAAAAACTGTGAAAAGGATCTTGTCTAAACTGACATGCGTTTTAAATCTCAGCTGGTAGAATGATGGACTCAATTTTGATGTGTACATTTCCCAGAAATATAGATAACCACAATAGCACAGCACCTAAAATAAACCAACTGCCTTGAAATAAAGAGAAGAAAAATCTCAAGAGCTCATCATTTAGGATCCTTTGCATGGAATGAAGAGACTTCCAATCTTCATTTACTAAAAAGGTACAAAGGTAAAGATTCCAGCTGAGAAGAGAAAAGTAAAAGTGCCAAAGAATGGAAAAGAGGCTAAAATGACTGTTCGAGTTAAAAGGAAGAGGAAAACAAATATACAATGACAGGGATGGGGGGGGGGAAACAGCAAAACAGCTTTTAAAGGCAATTGAAAAACCATTAAGCAGTGACAGGAAACGAAAAAGTGGAAAAGTGGGATTTGTTCATAATTATTGCACTCACAGAAAAGGTCATGTAATAACCCTGCCGTGGCATAATCACACTACAGCAGCACACCTGGGTGTGTTTTAGCACTGATTTTTGGTAAAAAATGGATGAAAAGGCCCCTAATTTTATATATATAATTAGTTATATCATTATTGTTGCTGACATTTTGTTCACACTTTCATTAGTATTTATGCTATAGTCTAATTAAATAAACACTTATGTCAGGGAATAGCATGTAGGTACATACTGTCGCTGCTATCACCATTATAATTAATGGTATTAATGTGCATCATGGACACTATAATGTCATTTTTAATTTAATATTATTATTATATTAACATAATTAATTGAATATAGTCACTTTTGTCATACTCTTCGGTTGCACTTTTTAAGGTGTCTTTGGTACAGTGGAAATAACAGCTAATGAATCAGTAATATTAAATATACTTGTACTTGTACTACATGTACTTGTACTGTACAGGGTTGGGTTTAGGGTTAGCTGCCTGTAATTATGCATAATGTAGTGTTATTACTATAGTAAGTACATGTAACTTGTGCACTATAAAATTAAGTGTTACCAGCTTCTCAACCGGAAGTCTGAATCCTAGTGAGGCTATGTCCTTCCTAGTCCAGTCTTTAGGCTAGAGGCATTAAACGGTCTAGTAAGTGAGCGTGCCTATGCCATAAATGTTTACACCCCCACAGTCATGACATAAAATTAATTGTGGGAAAATATGTATTTCATAACACTTTGTTTTAGGACCTAACTATTGACTAGTTGCTTATTAGCATGCATATTACTAGCATATTGACTGTTAGTACTTATAAAGCACATATTAATGCCTCATTCTGCATGACCATATTTTAGATACCTTAAGGCCCGTTCACACCAAAGACGATAACAATAAAGATATAGTTCTAAAGATTTTTCTCTGTATTCAAGAATAGCAGAGTCCACACCACAGCCGTACACGTACGGTACAAAGGAATATCTTTGGGGGGTGTATCACCTTCAGAACGATTTTTCCAGCTGATGAATGATACAAACATTGACACCCAATCAGAATCCATCCTGCTATAACGAGCACGAAAGTTTAAAGCGTGCATCGTCCGCTGGTGTGGACGCAGGGCCGGACTTACCCATTAGGCAAAGGTAGGCAACCGCCTTGGGCCCCCAAAAGCCAAGGGCCCCATAAAATGCTTTTCATATAGGATATGCGCATTAAGAGCTGACACGCGAACGGTTGCTGTTTACTGTGTTTATTACCACGACAACCGTCCAACGTGCTTTTTGTGTACCCTCCTTGAAGGAGATGAAAATATTATGCATTTAAAGCTGTAATTAAATATTGAGAAACAGTGTGTATTATATGTTTATAATTGTTTTAAATGCCGCTTACTCATTTATAAGAATGAACCAAGTAGAGGACACAGTTACTTTTTTGGTTGATATTATCCTTAGGTGTGTAAATGTACAATTGCTTTTTCATTATTTTTTCAGTTTTATTTAAATTTGTAGTTAAAATAACTAAAATAAATGTATTTTAAAGTTTAGAACTAGACAGCCTTTGCACACAGGCTTACGCTGGTAACTCATCAGTGGACTTTCCTTGTCAATATAGGCTATATTTTTTCACACTTTTCTCATTCTATATTTCTGACATTCCAAAAGCGCCTCCTGCTGGCAGAGAATGAATGTTCATTTTCAATTATCCAGTCTGTAGTTTTTGTTCAGATCAATGCAAAAATCCACCCACATAACCCCGTTTTAAATTAATATAATAATTTATACTTCTGGCTCACCCCTGGTTTAAACGCTCAATTGTGAGGTTTATCATTTTATAATTCATTTCGTTTTTTTGAAAACCTGTATCTCAACTGTAAATCAGTTGCTATTTTGTGGTCTACAACATAAGAAAGCCACAACTATGGGGCACCATTGTGCAGCAGCAAGCATCGCAACAAAAAAGGAACCTCAAGGTTGATTTTGGAAAATGTGTGCAAATGTATAGGGCCCTATTCCTATATTTTGCCTAGGGCCCCCAAATCACTAAATCCGCCCCTGAGTGCACCTGCAACATTAATTTATGGTTCTGGTGTGAACGGACCTAATCCTACCCCATACTTAAAGGGGTCCTATTATGCTTTTTCACTTTTTTAATTTTAGTCAGTGTGTAGTGTGTATGTTTGGGCATAAAAAAGATCTAGAAAGTTACAAATCTCAAAGTCCACTCCAAAGGGAGATATTTCGTTCTTTTAAAAATCCCTTTTTTAAGAACTACAACGATCGGCTCGTTTGGACTACTGCGTTTGTTTTCCGGGCTTTGTGATATCACAAAGCGGCTCATTGGAATATCATTATAAATAATTCCCGCCTACAGAAATTCGAGTTGTTGGGGGGTGGGGAGGGGCGAGGTTTGTGGTTAGAACGCTTGGTTGAGTGAATGCATCAGCCGAGACGATGAAGAAGTGCATCAGAGAAAACCAAGAAGAAGAGCTGCTGTGCTGTAGCTTCACATTTTCGGCATGTCTAGAACAGCTGTTCTCAATTCCAGTCCTCGCGTACCCCCGCTCTGCACATTTTGTATGTTGCTCTTATTGCTTCATACGTTTGTTATATTTGACTGTAAGTGCCCTGCGAAGTGGACATAACCGGATATTCCTCCAGGATTCCAGTTTGAAGGGAGCGTATATTTTCCATACAAAGGGCATTTAAGTGTGCGAGACTTGAATTTAAATTGTATTTATTTACAGAGTATATTATGTCCCACTTCACGCTTCTCTTGTAAGTTTCGTTTGTGTGTGAAGACACTGCAGGACTGGAATGAGAGACCGCTTGTCTAGAACAATCTCATATAACATGAACTTAGCTGGTGCCGCATACAGACGCCGAATGGCTCCGCCGGTGTGCCTCACGTCGAGATAAAATAATTGTAGCATCTGGACCAATCCAACACACTATATGTTCTCTTTTTATATAACAAATACTCTGTAACCTCAGTTAACAAGCCATACGAGGACCCATGAACCCTTCCCCTCGGAATGCGTAACACCCCAGGAAGCTGAACCGGTCCCTTGTTGCATGGCAACCAACGCTGATATCACTGGTTTTATTGGCCAAAAGTATGTAAAGCAAGGAAAATCCCTGCATGTCCCAAGGAAAAGCAAAGTAGAAATGGACTGTGTTCTAGTTAATTCTAGAAAAACCTTTTCTTTGAATGAACACACCTTTTCTTCAGGCCATTGTGTATATTATTGCTGTTTTGTATTTAATCTGTTGTATTATAGACTATTTTTTTTCGTGCTTACGATAAACCACTCATTCTTATAAGTAACTCTACCATGTCTAGTAGCTATGAATTCGTCTTCTATGATTTCAAACCAAGCGTGTATATTATATGCTGATACCTATGCAACATATTGATGTTCTAAGATTTTTTACTAATTTGTGCCTCAACACCCAAGCTAATTACATATGCGAAATACCATGCTTGGAGACAAAGGGTCATAAAGCCTTCCAGCAATTGCCACCTCCCGCTCGGATTTTCCATCTTTCTCATTGGACAAGCCTATCTTGAGAGGCGTGAATCTCTGCAGTCTTTAAAAGGCCACACTCCATGTGACCCGCCCCAGTCGGTGTTTCGGTCAGATGCTAGGATGAAGATGTGAGAAAACGCTTCAGTATACCAAAGCATTGTGCCAGGCCTTTCTTCGGCCTAGTCCTTTCCATTCATCAATTGACTCTGACTCAAACTGGTTCTTTTCATCAACTAATTTCAGCAAGATCTTGGACCTTAAGATTTGCATCAGGAATCTCTTTCAGAACGCCGAGACTCGCTAAGTATCAAACTAAGTCTTATTAATTGATACATTAAGTAACATTTGCACCTTTTTACAAAGGAACAAACTCACTCTACCCTTACGCACCATCCGAAAACTAGAAAGAGAATGTACAGCGGGATAACATGGACAGGGTTAAATTGCTTGCCGAGTGTGGGTAAGGAGCGCGTAACACAGGGAATAGAGGCAGAAAGGATCACTCGCCCTCTCTCATCTCATTCTTTCTTTATGCCTCTTTCTGTGCTGAGTTACACTTTAACCCTTTCCTATACCAATTGTATGCATGTGTGTGTGTGTATGTGTATGTTTATGTGTGTGTGTGTGTGTGTATGTGTAAGTTAGACCAGTTTATGTGTGTATGTAGTATGTTAGACTAGTTTAAGTGTTTATGTAGTTAATAAAACCTTACTTGTATCACACTTGACGTGTTCAGTGTTTGCTCATAACCGGAGTCAATAATCATGCAGATTTACGTTACAAGCTTATAGAATTGTACATTAAGAAAGTTATTTCCTTTAACCAGGAATTTAACGTTCTTAGAATTGACAAGACGTTTGACCCTGAGTGGTCAGCTAAATATCTCCAGCGGACTAAAATTGAATAGTTAATATAACATAGTTATGGTTAATTATCAGATTGCCCCATGAGTGATTCGCTTACATAATGTTTTTATAATTTTAAAGACCTGCGCTTCTCGTCCGGTGTGCGACTGCCTGAAACGCTGTTTTTTCACCTCCGTGCCCAAACGTCTTTGTTTGGGCTTCCGAAAGCGGATGATGTCAGGAAACAGTGGTTGCAATTTATTTTTTAACTCTGTTCCTGAGCATTATAACCCCAATTTGCTATTGTGTGCTGCACATTATACTGAGGACAGCTTCTACAACATGAGTGAGTAGTGCCGGATTCGCCCAAAGTTTTTGTTGAAGATGGAGCAAGGGGTGTGGCATTACTGAAACACTGTCTAAGCTGTTCGCCAATCACAACGCACTGGGACAGCTAACCAATCACAACACATTTTGTTTTTCGGAAGGCGGACCTTCATCAAAGCCGGAACTAATCGAGCCGTTTGTGCCAGGATGGGGAGAAAGGTATTTTAATAGTGTAAATTATGTGAAAAATAATGCGTTTTTTGAACCACCAAGCATGAGAGCATGTTCTAGTACACCCCCAAAACAAAATCAAGACTTTGTAAAAGAGCATAATAGGACCCCTTTAAACTTAACACATACCTTACTAACTATTAATAGGCAGCAAATTTAAATTGACCTATCAGTAATCCCCTCCCCTCGAACGCAATGAAGCACTGGCAGTCGACTCAATACAGAGGGCACCGGACTCTAGTCAAGTCAGTCACCTTTGATTTATATAGCACCTTTTAACAACTACAGATTTGTCAAAGCAACTGTAAGCATTAGTTAGAACATATGTTCATAATGCAAATGATAATAGTAAACACTCAATTTACAGTTAAAGGCAGTTCATTGAATTCAGTGACGTCATCATCCAGCTCAGTTCAGTTTAAATAGTGTTTAAACAGTTTAAACAGTTCTCCTCTGTTCAATTCCAGGCTGCAGCAATGTCACATTGTGCAGAGGACTCAACTGGTTCCTGTGGTCTTGTCCCAGTGGCCGTCTTGGAGACAAGGTCCTCACTGGGGATCTGTCTTGTGGCTCATCTATTTGACATGGTCTCCGCTGACATTCAGGGTTGTACAGGTCCTCTCTAGGTGCTGATCCGGTCTCCCAGTGGTTACATTACGTATAGTTTGTCTTGCAATACATAATGAAATTAGACAAGACTCAATTTCCGCCAATTATTTTTTGCGAATTGGAATGTGTGCAAAGGATTGTGGGTGATCGTAAGACGCAAAGGATACACTTGATGCATCCTTCAAAATAAGCTGAATATAGGACAGTAAACAAAGCCTGTCTTCCAAGGATCCTTCAAATTGAGACAGCATTTGAAGAAGCTTGGGGAAGTCGTGGCCTAATGCTTAGAGAGTCGGACTCATAACCCAAAGGTTGTGGGTTTGAGTCTCGTACCAGCAGGAATTGTAGGTGGGTGGAGTGAATGTACAGCGCTCTCTCCCACCTTCAATACCACGACTGAGGTGCCCTTGAGCAAGGCACCGAACCCCCAACTGCTCCCCGGGCGCCGCAGCATAAAATGGCTGCCCACTGCTCCGGGTGTGTGTTCACGGTTTGTGTGTGTTCACTGCTGTGTGTGTGCACTTTGGATGGGTAAATGCAGAGCACTAATTCCGAATATGGGTCACCATACTTGGCCACATGTCACGTCACTTGATGATGTGGCAGCCCATGAAGCCTTACTAAGACGCAGCCTTCCAATTGAAAAGCACCCTATGTCTGCAGATACTGTATAATATGCTTTCAAGGTTGTATTTTTAATTCACCAAACTCAATACCTTAATTCATGTTTTTCTTCAAGGGGTTCAAGTGGGGTCTACAAATCCTTGGGGGTTCATGAGGGAAAAGTAATAATTAAATGCTAAAAATTTTGCAGAAGCCTCTGGGTTCTGAGGGGAATTAATCATTTTAAAATAAAAACAATCAAAATTAATCACATACTAAAAATAATTATGCTTACCTGCATGTCACGTGATCATCAACCGGCATCAGAGAACTATGAACATTCCAATATGCTGTTATAAAATCTCAGGGGGTACAATATTTCAAGAAAATAGCGTCAGCTGCCAAAAAAAGTTTGGGAAAGTTTACCTTATTAAAATGATCTACAGTTTTCTGTTGAGGATCTCTAAATCTTGACTGACGAAGCTGAAAGAATGCCATGCATCATTCTGCAACTGGACAGAAAAAAATGTGTTGACTGTCAGCTTGATAGTTTGCTGACAGTTATATGTGATCATCAAGCACCATTTCATAGACTGTGTGTGTAAATGGCCATAGTTGTGGCGTTCCAATAGCCAACTTGAAAACAACTCAGTTTTAGTTTGGGATGTCACTTTTACCCAGTTTTAGCTGAAATCTGGCCGCTTGCATGTCAGAGGTCTGTCATACTCAACGATTAGGAATGAAAGAGAGGTGACAGGCTAAATGACTGCCTCTGACACTTCTCTATGATTCCCTGTCACAGAATGCAAAACCCCATTGTGTCAGCAAATCAATGTGATTTCTGCTGAAATAAAAAAGGGGTACAACACAAACACACAGCTGTAATAAACTGAATTAAGATTTGTGGAGTAGCTTGTGTTCTGGATTAAGATTTGTGGAGTAGCTTGTGTGAATGTATGTGATTATGCTTTTGCCTCTTTATAGACTTGCCATAGAAAATATGTGTTCATAGGGGTGTGCAGCAATGTCATCATATGTATACTATCTGTTGCAATAACAAAAATAACTATTATGATTGAGCTGGATGGGGCACGGTGCTTAAACTGGAAGCATGACAAAAACAAATCACATTTTAGATGTAACTCAATAGTGTCAACTCTGGAAAAAAAAGGTGATTTAAATCGGGTTCCATACAAATAAATTACAGCAAAATACATAAACATCATTTTTTCACATAACTTATTTTTAAGTGACCCAATAAAGTAGTCTCAAAGTGATATTGCATGGTTCCCTGACAAGATTAATTCATTCAGTTCTATATTTTGTCACCTCACTGAATTACAAGATTCTGCTAGCTAGCTAATGAACTGTTAGCAAAGAATGGGCAATTAAAAATGATATGCATTAGATTCTTCTAAAGCTGCAAAAGCATTCACTCTATGTGCTCATCCTAAGTAAAAAAAAAAGCTCCACTCTTCACCACCATTGTAAACCCACTAGAACTTAAACAGTTCATAATCCCAACATAACTGAACATTAAACTCTATCAGGTCTCCCTGTTTTGTTCAAAACACACACACACACACACACACACAAAATTACTTCCCCTTATCATGCTGGGAAGTACAGTTTTGTTAATGTCAAGCGCAAAAATTACTTTTAAGTATTTGATTGGTTCACATTCTGCCTAAATAATTAAATCTAGTAGATTGCACATTTTAGAGAATGATATTAATCAAAAGCAATAAAAAATAAGTTTAGAAGAGAAACATAGCTTGGTTCTGTAGATGACAAATAATGGTTGAGTAAATCGGACAATCTGGGGTTTTCAGTGCATAAAGCTATTAGCTAATATATTTTTTTACATTCTTTGCATACAATAAAACTAATATAATTGTTTCATATTTGTTTCTGAAATAAAAATCTCATTGGATTCCACTGATTCTCCAGCGACTTTTTAAATGAAGCTTATGTCTCAAGATGTACTAGTGGGGTGCCCAAGTTAAGATACAAAATATGAATATTTTCCTTTTGGATAAAAAATGTTGCCGTTATGACTCTGTCCTTAATTAAAACAATATAATCTTTATAGCAGATAATCGTTGAGGACTCCTGAGCCTATTCATGGCCAAGAGTGCAAGAGTGTGTTTGTGCATTTAAATGTGTGTTGATCTCTCTCTCTCTCTCTCTGTTCTCTCTCTCTTTCTCTCTAGCTCTACTCTGTTACATTGGCTCACATCCCTAAACTCCTGTCAGACATCTACTCATCCACAGCCCTCTCACCAGGGGTGGGATAAGATGTCCAAACTCTCCTCGACCTCCAACCCCCTCCCGCATGTTTCGGTCAGGCCCTTCAGCGCTGCCCTGGTCCTCCTGAGAGAGTTTTGCTGCCGATGCAAACATTAACAAACTGCACATCTCACTGCCCTCCTGTTAAGATAACACAATTAGCATGTGGACCCACCGCTCCGTCAGCAGAAGCCAAATCTCACCCTCAATACCAATTAACATGTAACACATCACAGAGTAACACTAATTCTGAGTTCTTATTTCCTTCAAGATGCAATTCTCCTTTTAAACCCAGGTTTAGCTTGACACAAAAGACACCAACGATAACATATGAAATGAATTATATCCAATTAACTTACTTTATTAAGGTAATTACTGATATGCATAATAGTCTAATATGCCTATTTTAATTATGCTTGCAAGGGAATAATTTAACATTGTAATAATTAGGCACATTTTAATTAGTCAGATTATTGTATACACAATGAGATGTACCACTTTTATTCACTTAGAACACTATGAAGTTATTTTGACAATAGTTTTGAAAATCACCATGGAAAAAGGTACAACATTGCTGTTGCTGGGAGAATTACACATTCACATAATTCAAATCAAATAAAATATGTAGTCATATGTAGTCATGGAAAACGAAATTGGATTTGTTTTCTTATCTCTTTACTTTATACTGAATAAATATTTTCGAAACGTCTGTCACTCCATTCAAATCTTTATGTCTTTTACTCTTTCTCACCTCTCAGCAAACGTCACACTACACTGCAGTTCAATTAAGTCAAGGGGAAACTTTTCTAGCACGTTGTCAAAGTTTCCTCTGACAGATATTTTCACTTCCTTCTTAACATGATTTCAATCTGCTGAACAGCCATGGAGAAAATGGTGTACCATGCGGTAGAATGAAAATATCTCCGAATTCTGTTTCTAAGCCTACTGTATCATTTAAAAAGTTTCACGTTTTTTGTTATGGAATACATCAGTGAAATTCCCAATTAGTGTAACGCAAACTCTGGACACCTGTGAGGTGCAGTTTAAGGAACTTTAAAGTTTTCTATGGGGACATTGTTTTCGTGAGTTTCGTCGTTCCAAATCACAGGTGGAAAAACACAGGCATTTGATGGACGCACAAAGTCTGGCTGACTTTGATGTAGTGATGTCGCTTAGGTACGGTGGAGCTGCAGTCTCGTGGGAAGTTGTGCTGAAGCTAAACAGGGGGAAATGCGTGTCGAACATGCTCGGCTTTGGACAGTTGACAGCTGGTGGAAATAACAAAACAACCACTTCAATAGGACCCGAGAACATTCCAACACACTTTCCTTCAGATCTGCCATGTTTGCCTTGTTCTGTCTTTGTAGAGTTTGTGTGCTCAGAGCGATTGAGAATGGGGGGGGGGGACGACTGTAAAGGATCCAAGAACCCCAAAGAACAGACTGGGAGTTGGAAGCTTCAGGTGGCCTTGGAGAGGATCAGAGCGAGGAGAAGAAAAAAAAGAACCAGAGGGAACAAATATCAAAGTTTTTTCATCATTTTAAAAAAATACTTACTCAGGAGTTAGAGAGATGAAAAAGCAGTTGAAATATTCATTTGTATCCAGTAAAAGTGTGGTAGGGAATAACACTGTCCAAGATTTGCGAGGGAAGTGCAAAAAGGTCTATAATACCAGGAGAGTGCTGTCTGTTAGCTTTGCCATTCATCTCATAGCTCGGCTGCCGCAGGTATTCTGCCATCTGTGCTCATGGGTGTTCAGCTCCAGATAATTCTAGGCACCATCACATCATGTATAAAACATACACTTGTTACATTTATGAAATGTGTGCAGTTTACTGTATATGTTGTCTGCAAACCATTTTAATTTTGCCAGAATACGCAATCTGGTCACACTTTATTTTAAGGTCCAATTCTCGCTATTAACAAACCATTAACTACGAATTTTGCCTCAATAAACTAAATTAAATTTATATCATGACCACGCCTCCTCACACTGGTGCTGAGAGTCTGTTAACGACACCATTTTATCACTGTGTTTGTGATTGTGTGTGAATTCAACGAGCTGTGGATGAGGAGGTGGAAACTTTGTTTAGATAAGTTAGGTGTATGGATGTTATTTTCCGCCATTTACCTTTTTTCGCTCTTTCTTTTCCTCGAGAGACTGTTTGTGATCGGTGAAAATTGTTGTTGTATTTCTCATCCGTTAGCTAACGTTTGCTAGTTTTCTCACACGCCTGCAGCGGACAAAACCGCGCTTGAACCCCGGACCACCGAGTTCGACTGAGATTATTTTCGTCTTTTCCTTTTTCTTTTTCACTCTATGTTGTTTATGAGGAGTGACGTTAATTTTACTCATACAGCAGCCGCTATTGCAGCGGAGGAGAGACGATGGTGGCTGTACTTTGTGTTACATTAAATTACAAAAAACTAGTTAACACTGCTGCAGCGGCATTTCTAATACTACGGTTAAGGGAGTAACAGGGTTCCCCGTTCTGACAGCCCTATTCAATTTCTATATATTATATAGTATATGCTATTGGAGCCAATGGGGCTAATATGGTGAGTGCAATAATTTAACGACCACGTTTAATAGACATGGCTGTTTGAAAGAGTAAGTTTAAATTAATTAACGGTATAAATACAAAAACGGATGAATATATTTCTGTTCTATCTAGGTTTAGAGCCCTCTTAATGACTATCTTGTTTTGGAAGGAAGAAGAAATGGAAGAGATGCTTTGGAAGTGTAAGAATGGCCCTCATAACTGTGAAAAGAGAGCACAGCTAACGTTATATAAACATTATCCCCCAGATTCACAGGCCAGTCTCAGACTAAAATGCATGTTCATGCCGTCTTAACTGAAAAGATCTTGTACTGGCACATCTTAAAATATGTCAGTGCCATTGTCATGTCTCAAGATGCACAACAGTAAAGTTCTTAAGGCATTTTTATAAAAGTTATTTAAATATCCTAATTTAACCAAGGCCTAGTCCTGGTTTAAGCTAAGCTTGATAATGTCTTTGTCGATTTGTTTCTTCCTCTGTTAGGATGCAGCTGACAAGACCGACTCGATCTAAGAATTCTCAGCGTTGATCAAGCAAGTCCACATCTAATCCAGCTAGAATGGGAATCATCTTGGAAGAAAAATTTCAATTTTTTCAGCCTGATTTATGCTCTGCACCTGGACTAAGTGTATGAAAAGCACTTTATATTTTATTCAGCAGGTAATGTTCAACCTCGGAAAAGGTGAGTTACACCTAAAATGCAGTACTGCCAATATTGTGAACTAGAGTGGAATAAAACCATATAGTTTTGATGCCGTTTGTTGAGATTCTGAGATAAACTGTTTTATGTTAGTTTGTTAAACTAGTATTTTCGTGTTTTATGGGGAAATGTTTCCAGATAAAAAATTAATGTTTTGTTGTTTTTTTTAATTAACATTTGGAATTGAATTAAAATAAAACAGAAAATCTGCATTAATGTTCCTTTTATTTGTTTGCTTTTTTTCTTAATTTTCTAGTTTAAAAAATTGGAAAAATAAAACAACTGATATAGATTTAACTTGGAAATTACACTGAAAAATGTTTCATTCATCCAATTAAAAAAATGTGGGGTAATGATTCACATCTATATGTTTTAACTTGAGCCAATGAAAAATAAATAACTTGCCCTAAACAATATTTTCTATGTCTATGAAAACTATAAAAATAAATTTCTTTGAGATGAGAATTTTTGTTTTTATTAAATCTATATATATTTTTTTTGGATCAAAAATAGAATTTAAATTAATTGACTTTCTTCAACAAGAAAAATACACTTTGTGCCAGGTTTTATAAAATAGTTTTCATAGACATAGAAAATATTGTTTAGGGCAAGTTATTTATTTTTCATTGGCTCAAGTTAAAAAATATAGAATCATTACCCTAAATTTTTTTAATTGGATGAATGAAACATTTTTTTCAGTGTAAGGTAGTTAAGTTTAGGTATTGGGTAGGATTAGGGATGTAAAATATGGTCATGCAGAATATGTGCTTTAGAAGTACTAATAAACAGCCAATATGTTAATAATAGGCATGCTAATAAGCAACTAGTAAATAGTGAGAATTGGCTTCTATGTTACCAACAATCTCTCTAATGGCCATCAATGGAGAAAGATGCTCTTTGCAGCCATGAGGTGCAGTTATGATTTGCTATACATCACAGTCCTCTTCATAAAAAGCTATCTATGTATCCATTTAAAGACTAATGGACTGTTGGGTCTCTTAATACCAATTTATAATACAATGTTTTTTAATCTCTTATCACTTAAATGAGCGTTACAACTTTCTGATAATAAAAGAAGTTTAAGACCTAAAAATGAAATTGCTGGATGACTCAGACCTTCCTGTCATGTGGTGCTCTGATCTCAGAAATGAGGAATTAGAGGCTGTCTCTGGACATGTAATCCAGGGTCAACGTGACCGGTCAAGATGAAATCCTGAAAGATGGTGTAGTCCACACTGGGCAACCTTTTCCTTCCCTTTTCCACAAGGAAAAACACTGTAAGTACACCAACAGTGCAGTGGAGAAAATAGTTTTATTGATTGATTTTTAATTGGTTTGATGTCAAATTTATATTATTTTTCATAGCCCAGTGTCAAATGCCATATCATTTGAATCTTTATATAGTTGAGGCAAAACTGCCTGTCAGAGAAAATCATATTCCAACACTTTTAAAAATAAAGATTCATTATTGGTGTTATCAACGGTTCCATGAAGAACTTTTAAGATTCATGAAACCTTCCCATTGCACAAAGGGTTCTTTACAGTGGAAAAATGTTAGATTATTAAAATGTCTTTTACACTAAGAAAAAACATATTGTAAGAACTGTTCGCTGAAAGGAATTCAAATGATACTTCTATGGCATCGCTCTGAAAACCTTTATTTTTAAGTGTGAGAATATTCATTGTAACTCACTTTTGACAAGGTAGTTGCTGCATTTAGCCTTTGCCTTTGCAGAGTTTGGACTTGATGAGAGAGAGACTGCTTGTGACTAATCTTCAATCAGTTTAATCTGGAAAAATCATGGGTATGCAGGTTGATTTGTAGGGCGCTAGTGAAACACTTCTGTCAAATCAGCATTAATTCAAGCTGCTCTCAAGATGAGGAAGCAGAACACATGAACACAACATCCCTGAGCTGCTGCTATTTATTTATTTATTTGCATTATTTAAACACACCACAATAACACTTATAGACACACAGTCTATATCATACCAGACACACTCTGGGGTGAATTCACTGAACAGTATTTCAGTGCCGATAGTCTTTGTGTTGTGATACGCATGAAAACGATTTGCCTGCAGCAATTATTGTGGTGTATCTATATACCTTATTTTCTGTGAATGAGCGAGACTTCCAGTTCATTAGCTACTATAGGTAAATAACTAGAAGAATAACAAAATGCAGTAAACAGTAAAACTATTTGTGAAGCTATTAATGTCAGCTTCCATTGGTTAACATTGTTGCGCATAATGAGTTGTCCCATGCCGCTCGGTGGGGAATAGAAAAAAGAAGAGTATGTATATGTGCGTACATAAAAAAAATTATAATCGGTTACACTTTAAGTTAAGGTGTCCTTGTTGTAGAGTAATTATACATTTAAGTACCCAGTAATATCAATTAACTACATGTATTTACTATATGGTTTAGGTTAGGGTTAGTGTTTGGTTTAGGGTTACTTGTATGTAATTATGCATAATTTATTGCTATTATAATAGTACATGTAACGTGTATAACAAGGACACTAAAATAAAGTGTTACCTAATCATCAAATACTTATTCATGCCTCTAACAGAAACGATTCCGATGTCTGGATCACAGCATTGTAACAATGTACAACTTTGCCATTAAAGACAACAAACTGACTTGCAAGGTCATTTAAATTGAGTTCAGAGCCAATTTTTGCACCATTACCTGATTTGCGAAATGCCTTTAGTAAATCAAGTAACAATAGCACATAAAACAACTCTATCCACGCACACAATTTATTTTTAGCAATAGTTTGAAGTCGACACCCTCTTCAGCATCTGTGCAGAGTGACACAAATTCACAACTTATTTTTTTTGCACTGATAGCCCTTTTCACTTGTCTATCTTCTTCACCTCCCATCTCTTTATTTACCCTTCTCTTTATTCAATAATGGCATGCATTTCATCTCCCAGCCTGACAACCTCACTCTCTCTTATTCTCGCAAACACTCTTTCTGTTTTAACATCTCTTCTCTATTTCTCCAGCTGTGAGAACAATAAGATATTACAGGTCCATTGGGTTTCACCCGGTACCAAAGGAAGAAATCAGGTGCGTGTGGCCTTCTCCGAGGGGAAGCCCTCCTGTGGCTCGGCAACGACCTGCGAGATGGCGGCAGCATTACAAAGTCACGGCGAACACCTTCCTGCTTTTGCCTGAACTGAGTCATGACATTCTGACGAGCGATGCCAGGGGGGAACAAACAAGAGTGTGTTGCCAATTCATTCATCAAATGTGGTTTACCCCTGTGGACTTCAGCGCATATGTGTGTGTGTGTCTGCCTTTCTACGCCCTTCAGGCACACCAAACTACTTACTGCCTCCTCGTGAATTTGATGCAAAAATGTGTGCAGTAAAGTGAGACAGGTGAGTGTGTGTCCTCTACTTCACTTGGTTTAGCTCGGAGAGGGCAGCGCCGGATGATAACGCCAAAACGAATTCACTTTCTCTTGTGCGTGTGCGCTGAAAGGTCTGTCACACCTCCAGCATGGTGAGTGACATCAGAAAATGTTTGCTAACTGTAGGAGCTTTGTCCTCGTCTCACTTCAACATCTGTCTGCTGACACAAACATCAAAGAAAGTCACGCATGTCACTTTAGATCACATCATAACAGAAGTTTTTCTAGTGAGAAATTTGAAGATGGTTTCTCAGACACACTTAAACCATCTAGCTGTAGTGTGACCTTCAAAATCCGGTAGTATTCAGGCTATAAGAAACCGATTTAGCCAAATTACTGTGATATTATATTAGCCAATAATTGTAAAGTTTAACTGAGAGCCTATTTTAAGAGGAAATACACCTCGGGTGCTAAAACCTTCATTATTTTTATTCTTTGTTATTACACATATTCATTCTAAAGCACACCATCATTTTACTGAATACAAAATTGTGTCTCATAAATGCTTCCGCTTAATAAATATTAGTTAATTACACATCCATATAGCCTCGAGCAATGCAACTGTTTTAGCGAAGCCAAATGAAACCAATGCAAAAAACAACTTACAGGAGAACAGTCAAGTGGACAGGATTTAAATGGAGAAATTAATAGCTTATTATTTTCAAAACAAGCTGGAATGTTGCCATTGCTGATCCGATAACCTTCGCCGTATGGCTTGATCTACTGTCTTCTGTCTCGTACGTCTTCACTGTTGAACGAACATTATGTTAATCTGTGTGTGAAAGAACAGACAGTAAAGTGAAGGACCAGCTGCTCAGGTTTGAAGTCCACTGTGAAATCTTGAAAACTACGCAGTTAGTTATTTTAAAGTTTGAGAGAGTTTGCACAATTGAAAAGTTCCAGTATATCTGTTCTGTAAATCTGACTGAGCCATTGTATTTCCCAAAATGCTAAAGCAGCACTAGCTTCATGTCAGCAGTGCAGGCATCAGTGATTTCTACTCCATTCTTATATTAGATCTTAACCGTCTCAAGTCACATGGTCCATCTATTGAGACTGAGAAGTTTCTTTCACATCAGAAGCACCAGATTCAAACGCTTTTCTCAGGCCTCATCCTCTTGAAATTTGCTATTCAGTGATTTTAATCACTGTCCCACATTTATAAGCACACTGGCTGTTTACACTTACCAACTACATATGTAACATAACCTGCCAAAGTTTGGTAGATATGCTCAATAATGTAAGTTAACAAACAGAAAACCCAACATGACCTCATTAGTAATTCTAAATACTTGTGTATTGTACATTTTGGAGTCTATGCAAAATGCTGAGTTCAGCAGCCATTTCTCAGTCTTCAGTTTCACATCCTTCAAAATTCATTCAAATATGCTGATTTAATGCTCAACAAACATTATTATAACATTGTTATTATTATAAATGGTAAAAAATGTTGTGCTGCTTGATATTTTTATGGAAAGCATGATAGATTTTTCAGGATTCTTTATTGCATAGAATATTCAAAACAACAGCATTTATGTGAAATTCATCTTTTCCATTAGACAAATGATTGTTTTTGAAATACATATCTAATTTACTGTAATTCGCAAAGATGCTTTGCAAACTGTAATAATCATGAATTGTTTTATATATATATATATTATATATATTAATATATATATATATATATATATATCTATATATATACAACATTAGTGATGTTATAAATGTTTATGAATCTTTGTAAGTCCATGTTTATGTTTTAGATGCTCTAAATACATCCATCATGTACATTATTTACTTCCATAACAGTATAGTATACCCATAATGTATATACAAAAATGTACATGCAATTGTCACACACAAATGCCTATGAATACTAATCAGATCAAGCATGGAAATGGGAAACCATGTGGGAGCATCACAATACATAGAATATGCAGATATAGTCTCTAGATTTGCACAAGAAGGAAACCCAGGCTTTTTAACACGCTGCAGAAAAAAGAGAGGAAACAACAGAGCAGCAGTTCTGTGGGTAAAACATCAAGTTTTTGAGAGAGGTGGCTCAAATCACCCATTACCAAGCATGTGTTGAGTCTTGAAGTGGATGGGCAACAGCTGCAGAAGAACACTCCAGGTTTCACACCTGTCAGCTACTAAAAGGAAGATAGGCACATGAGCACCGAAACTAGACAGCTGACGACTAGAAAAACCTTGACTAGGCCAATTCTTGATTTTTGCTGCGACACACAAATAGTAGGAAGTAAACAATGTGAATCCATGGACCCAGCTTGCCTTAAGTCAGTGGTACAGCGATTTAACTAGTGCTATACTATGTTGCTGTGCATCTTTTTATGACCAGCTTGTTTTCTTTTCCCAATCTGCTTTCAAATATAGCAATAAGCCACTCAAGGCTTGATATTAGAGTTATTTTACAGGAATGAAGTGTTCCCCTTAATGCAAATCAGAGTGCCTAAAACTCCCTTAACCATGAAAAAAATCCCTGTAATGTATGACCTAGAGGTACTTATGCTAATATGTTAAAAGACACCAATGTTCAATAAATAGTTAAATTTATTACAGTTTTTTCAAAATGCTTACACACATTTTTTTAAACTATATGGCTCCATTTCTCAAAACTCTACACCCAAAACCACAAAACACACACACACACACACAACATGCAAAATGTCACACATCTTGCAAAAGCAAACACTTTTGTGAAAACTGATTTAACTCTTCTAAAAATTTTATTTTTGCATAGTAACTCTACACACAAACATAAAATAATTAGCCACATACACGCCAAACTACACACAGATGTGAAAAATGTAAAACACTACTTTTGTGTCTCTTGCTTGTTCAGAGTGCAGTGAAGAACAGGAGTTTGTCATAGAACTCGCACATACTGTACATGCATATGCACATACACTGTATATACAGTATGTATGACTGATGAATTTTACACAGTTATGCAACTGAACTGAACCAATACTGAACTGACTTGAGCTTTAGAATGACACTATTGACTTGTTAGAGGTGCTTTACAGCATAATTTGAATTTGATACTATTGTGAAGCTGCTGTGAAACAATCTATATTGTAAAAAGCACTTTAGAAATAAAGTTGACTTTCCTCCGACTTGTATGCATGTTCACCATATATATATATATTACACACACACTGAATTTGCATTTAAGCCAAGTCAGACAGTCAGCTTTATTTATAAAGCTCTTTGTATATATATATATATATATACAATGTAAACAGAAAAACAAGGGAGTAAAAATTATTTCTTTCTAAAAAAAAAAACCCAATTTGGTTACTAAGTGAACAAATGATCACTGTGTGTAGGTCATCAGTAAATGAGTGTGGCATTAAAATGGCAGATACCCAAAACAAAAGAGCTGTTAGTTTCGAGTTGTGTTTCGAGTTAGTGTTTAGAGTTTTGCAAAAAGTTTGTTTTACAATATCAAACAGTTTAAAGCATGTAATGTGCTTGTAGTTTTACAGACTTGGTCTAAAGATTAGGTATAAGAGTGAATGGTTCCACTAAGTGGGCCTCAAGTATCACTGTTAAGGTCTAAGCAATTTAAAAAAAAAAACGTAATAGCAATTTAAGTAACATTGTGTATTTCTTAATTAGTTTTCTCGGCTTGTTGTTATTCGTTTATACAACAAAAAGTTGAGAAAACTCAAAAACCTCCTACAAAAAACAAGTTGAGAAAACTCAAAAATCTCCTGAAGCTGGTTGCCTTAAAGGGGTCATATGATGCTTTTTTAAAGATCATTATTTTGTGTATTTGGTGTAACCAGAATATGTTGACATGCTTTAATGATTTATTTTTCAAATACTGTACATTATTTTTCAAATAATGTACATTATTGTAGGTCCTCTATACCCCACCTCTCTTCACACTCTTCGTTTTCTACACATCCCTCCTTCCGACAAGCGCAGTCTGCTCTGATTGGCCCCTTACCATAATTGCGAGCTTCAGCTTTCAACATAAATGTAAAGACAGAGCCTGAAAAGGGAACAGAGTCGCGTGACAGACACAGTGATGAAGCTGGTATGTGTTTGCAGTACACAAGCCACGGTTAAGACAGCTGACTCCACTGTGATGTGTCTTTCTCTTTCTCTCTCTCTCTCACACACGCACACGATGCGCAAAACTCCGCATTTGAACAGTCAACAGCAAATACTTAACTAATAACAAAACAGTAGCTGAGTCAGAAGCGCCAGATTGTCATAGCAAAGTCAGATTTACCTCCTCTCCTAGGTTCACGAAACGGTCGTCCATAAAATGCATTGCTGTTCTGTTGTAAGTAATCTTAAAGATTCCTAATTGCATCTACTTCCAGAAAGCCAAATAAAGTGCTTTTGCTTCCGCACTGAAACACACAGCGTCTCCCTAACATGGCTGCATCAACACTACTGCGGTTACTGAAACCACGCCTTCATTCTTTGTAACATATACCGCATTACCCAACTACTTCCCATAGTGAGGTAGATATGTGGGGGTTTGTTAGAACGAGCCGTTTTAGGGGGGTTTGGCAGAGTCTTAACTTTGATAAAGAAGATCTCTTTGGATTTGAGACTTTAGGTCTTTGCAACTCAGGATTTTATCTATGCACCATCCAGCTTGTAACACCCAAAGCGAACGGACACCTTGAATCACACATCATACAATGACCCCTTTAAACTTTTTAAAGTTTTCTCAACATCTTTTGTATTAACAGTGTGGCCGTCTATCTCTCTAGGATGTAATGGATAATTCCAACTCAGTTTAGATATAAAATATATATACTATAACTTATACTTATTATAATAATATACACCTACATACAGCGGGTAAAATAAGTATTTAACACATCACCATTTTTCTCAGTAAATATATTTCTAAAGGTGCTGATGACATGAAATTTTCACCAGATGCCGGTAACAACCCAAGTAATCCATACATATAAAGAAAACAATACAAATAAGTTCAGAAATTAAGTTATGTGTAATAAAATGGAATGACGCAGGGAAAAAGTATTGAACTACTGAAATATATTTAATACTTCTTACAAAAGCCTTTGTTGGTAATGACAGCTTCAAGACGCCTTCTATATGGAGAAAGTCGTATGCATTACTCAGGTGTGATTTTGGCCCATTCTTCCACACAAACAGTCTTCAAATCTTGAAGGTTCCATGGGCCTCTTCTATGAACTCTAATCTTTAGTTTCTTTCCAGAGATTTTCTATGGGGGGGGGGGGGGGGGATTCAAGTCAGGTGATTGGCTGGGCCATTGTAGCAGCATTAATTTCTTTCTCTGAAACCAATTGAGAGTTGCCTTGGCTGTGTTTGGGATCATTGTCAATGTCCACCCTTGTTTCATCTTCATCATCCTGGTAGACGGCAGCAGATTTTTATCAAGAATGTCTCGCAGTGCCATTTGACCTCCAAACATGGTGTGTATTATGGCATCCAAAGAGTTTAATTTTTGTCTCATCTGACCAGACTATATTCTCCCAGTATTTCACAGGCCTGTCTAAATGTTGTGCAGCAAACTTTAAACGAGCTTCAACATGCTTTTTCTTCAGCAATAGAGCCTTGCGTGGTGAGCGTGCATACAGGCCACGGCGCTTGAGTGCATTACTTATTGTTTTCATGTACCTGCTAATTCCAGGTCTTTTTGAAGCTCTCCACAAGTAATCCTTGGCTCTTAGACAACTCTTCTGATAATTATTTTCACTCCTCTGTCAGAAATCTTGCGAGGAGCACCTGGCCGTGGCCGGTTTATGGTGAAATTATGTTCTTTCCACTTCTGCATTATTGCCCCAACAGTGCTAACTGGAACATTCAGAAATATAGAAATCCTTCTGTAACCGATGCCATCAGTATGTTTTGCAACAATATGGTTGTGAAGGTCTTGAGAGCGCTCTTTGCTTTTACCCATCATGAAATGTTTCTTGTGTGACACGTTGGTCATGAGACACCTTTTTATAGGCCATCAGTTGGGACTGAACCAGCTAATATTAATTTCCACTGACAAGGGGCAGGATTGCTTTCTAATTACTGATAGATTTCAGTTGGTGTCTTGGCTTTCCATACTTTTTTGCACCTCCCTTTCTTCATGTGTTCAATACTTTTTTCCTGTGTCATTCTACTTTATTACACAGAACTTAATTTCTGAACTTTTTTGTTTTGTTTTCTTTGTATGTATGGATTACTTGGATTGTTTACCGACTGGTACAATTTCGGTCAACAGCACCTTTAGACATGAGCCCGGTCTCATGAAAATGCGTATAAATAGTACGCCAAATAAAAACGAAAACTCGTGGTATTGATACGCAAAAATGGACTTTGGCGTGCATATGATACGCATGTGTTTGGCGTGCATATAATACGCAGTTTTCGCGTGCATATGATACGAAATTTGTTGGCGTGCATATGATACGCAGTTTTCGCGTACATATGATACGCATCTACCCCACAACCCTAAACCTACCCATCGCGTATCATATACACGCCAAAGTCCATTTTTGCGTATCAATGCCACGAGTTTTCGTTTTTATTTGGCGTAGACCTACTTTTTATACGCACTTTCATGAGATCGGGTTGTTAAATGGTAACGTGTTCAATAGTTATTTTACCCTCTGTATATATATGATGTGACGACACATCAGTTAATTAGCAAATACACAATGTTACTTTAAATTGCTATTAATAAATTGAAATATTTATTGAACATTGGTGTCTTTTAGCATATTAGCATAAGTAAATTGAGGTCATATCTTTCAGCCCTGCACATTCTAGTCACTTATATAGCAATAGGTAAACGTAAATCAATTAATCAATAAATATTAGTTGCAATACCAAACACACACACACACACACACACACACAAAACATTAAAAAGGTAAAATCATCAAACTCAGAATGATTTCCCCCAACAATGCCCGTACAGAGAATTTTATTTTATTGTTGGATTCGCACAGTCCCTACTTGCATGGCAGTTTTATTGCACATTACTTATAAGTAATTATTATTATTAGGGGTTGTCTTGAGTGCCTTTGTCGTCTCCAAGGGAACAGGAATGCACGCGGTTATTGTGCATCATGTCTCTTTACTGCCACCCTCTCTCTGTACAGTCATAATCTCATTGTCTCACTATTGAACCTCTCAACATGTCACTCTTCCACCGCTTGCAGACATGTAGAGTCTCTTAGTGTATGTGCGTTTGCGCGTGTGTGAGCGGAGTTTATCGTGGCTTGAGCTCTCTATTCAGTTTGCTGTTGTGTCCACCGTCCACCGTGCATAATGAGCTGGCTGTTAGCCAATCACGTCTTTTATGCGGCACACTATGCCCTGCAGCATACAAACATCCTCCGTTGAAAAAGTTACTAATTCATTCATTTACAATGTAAGTTAATGTATTGGCCATAGGACATTTCATTTTCTCTACAGGACGTATATCACAGGATTTTCAATAAACTTTCATTTCTTTGCTATTAAAACGCTGGCGTTGCTGGTTCGGAGTCTTTGCGGAGGTGAAAGTGTGTGTTGTCATCGCCCTCTGGTGGACATGTGCGGTACTAACACAGACTCTAATCTGAGATAAACACGTCTAATGTAAGATCTGTGGCGTTATAGCATCTGATTTTCTTGCTAAATGCTTTCTTTTATAATTGAAATAAAAGCCATCACATGACTTCATATAACACTTACCTGCTGAATAAACAGCTCACCCCAAAAATAATTTACTCACGATGTTTCAAGCACATATGGTCTCTCTTCTGTAAAACACGAAATGTTCATTTTTGAGAAATATGTTTTTCATATACTTGATGTGAATGAGAACTGGGACTGGCAATGTCCGAAATAACCAAAACATACCTTAAAGGTATGATAAAAATATCAAAATATCTTAAAAATATCAAAATGGCTGCAATTAGTTTAACGTTTAACATTCCTAGTCTTATATTTCAGTCAGTTCGTTACAGAACGTTATGGTATGGCTACAAAGACTTGGGATACTGACATTTTTACTTTAATGGTTCTTCTGTCATTTTGGAGCTTGATAGCCCCAGAGCTCAGCATGAGATGATAAGTAAATAATGACATGAGTTTCATTTTTTAAACATTTTTAAACTTTGCTTATTCACACTATTAGTGGGAGAGAAGATGACAGTTCGGTCTCTAAACACCATTTTATTGTATCTCCATAAAACACAGCCATTTAGAGTTCTACTTTTTCAATATTATGTTATTTTAATAGTTTACAAGCTAAAGACTGCCACATAAAACTGCATTCAAGTTGTTGTTTTTTTGTGGTAAATTTAAAGGTTCAGTTCAGTACTGCTCTGGACAGCTTCAAACTTTGTGTTTCTCATCATCTGGTTACTATTTCTTTCCTTCAGGCTTTCCTCTTCCTCACCATCTACTCTACCCGTCCATCAGCCCATCCCTGCTCTATCACACACATACTCACTTGCAGAAATACATCTGCAGGGTGTGTGTGAGTTATGGTGCTCTCTCCCCCAGCGCTGTTATGCCTTGACACGGATGGCCACTTCCTCCCATCATGCATTGTTTTGTGTTGAGCCTGTGGGCAGAACGTCCTGCCTCTGTATGAATGGGTCCAATCTCTCAATACTCACCGCTTTAGTCTCTCTCCCTCTTTTTGACTCTCTCTTTCTCTGTCCCACTGATTGATGCCACACTATTTGGGCAAATTGCCTGCACGCATCTTACCCAACCGGTCTGGCAAGATTGTGTGTTTGCATGAGTGTGCGAAGGGCTGAAGGAGAGAAAAAGAGAGGAGGTACAGCCAGCATGACAATGCAATCTGGCCCGAGGGGGAGAGAGATAGACGGACGGACGGACAGAGAGAGAGAGATGATAGGAAAGATCCATTGCATTCTTCTTAATGTACTTGGCATCAGAGGATGCCGAGACCCGTGCCAATAAGAACCGATTGAATCAGAAGAAGAAGGTGAAGGAATATCACCCCGCCTGTGTCCATTTATGTGGATGTTTTCAGTCTGACAGAGTCGTGACAGAGAAAGAAAGAGATAAAAAAAAGTCAAAAAGGTGTTTTTTTTCAGCTCGTGCATATAGGATGTGGACCCTCTGCTCTACAGATTCAAGGGGTCTGGTTAACGCGGCTGAGTGGTGTTGTTGTGAAGATTGGGCTCTCCTCTGTACAGAATGAGCGATCAGTCTTGCTGGTGCTGAGGAAGCATTCCCATAATCCCACAGCTCAACTTCAAAAAGCTTTGTAAAAGACTACACAGCACCCTGCACCACAGTAAAACCCTCCCCGTCTTTATTCTCTCTCCTTCTCTTTCTGGTGCTTTCCTTCTCCTTCGTAGCTTCAGTCATCTCTGCCCCGTCTGACATCTCCTGCATTCCAATCTCTCTTCTCAATGCACTTCTCATCAATATTATATCACTTTCTCTCTTTCTCTTGCTCACTTTGACCATCTATTTCTCCCTCTGCACTCTTCATCTCCTGACCCATCGCTCTTTGCTACGTTGAGCAGGTGCTATAGGATTATTTTCTTTATGTACCGCTAACTCTCATGTGACCCGCCGAGTGAGGGGGATGGAGAAGAGTGCAACCACGGGGCAGCAGGAGGATGAGTGCCCTAATCAAGGGCACAATGACAGGGTTCAGAGGAGGTGGCCCAAGTGGGATTTGAACCTGCGTCCTCCTGCTTTCTTCCACCGAATCGCTTATTGTGTTATTTTCCAGTCGTCTGGCTTTCTAAAGAAGCCAGCGAGAGCTAAATGGGAGAGAAGACCTAGCTGTTTGGTGTATATTTCAGCTGCCCTCTAAAGATATATACCTGCTGAAGAAAGTGAGGAATGCGTGTGTTCAGTCACCATTTGACCCCCTGCTCTTTCTGTGTTTTACAAGTACAGAACTTCAGCGAAACTCCATGTAGTCGTGAAGAGTAGTAGACAAGCGATGCCAAAACATTATAAACGGCAGGGCCTATAACAAAGACAGACCCTTCGATGATCGGTGTAGGCCTGTCCTTTTCAATTAGCCCTTCTTTTGTTTCTTTCTCTCTCTTTCAGCAGGAGGCTCAGGAATATTGAGTGAAGCCCAACCCTTGCTTCAAATATTGATACCGTTCTTACCAGACCTCAATGCCCTTCCTACATGACCGGCTTCTAAAACAGAAAGGAAAAAGTGTTTGTTTGCGGCTCTGTGATCATTACCGTTGAAAGTGATGGATGTATGTGTATGTGTCTGTGTGTGTGTGTGTGTGTGTGTGTGTGTGTGTGTGTGTGTGTGTGTGTGTGTGTGTGTGCATGTTTATGTGGTTTATGAGGACACAGATTTGTATAATAACATGGGTATGACATAGGTATTACAACGAGAAGGTGATTTATGAGGACATTTTCAGTGTCCCCATGATTCAAAAGGCTTATAAGTCATTCAGAATTAGTTTTTTGAAAATCTAAAAATGCAGAAAGTTTCCTGTGAGGGGTAGGTTTAGGTGTAGGTGTAGGGCAATAGAAAATACGGTTTGTACAGTATAAAAACCATTACGCCTATGGAGAGTCCCCATAAACCATAAAAACAAACCTGTGTGTGTGTGTGTGCATGCGTGCGTGCGTGATATTCTAAACTTGGCATCTGACACCGCATCAACTTTATGTTTTTATTCCTCCTTCCCAAATACTTACTCCATTTCTTCCATTTACCATTCACAGATTCCCCTCATACTGGCCTTTCCCACCGTGACCACCGTAAACGTGATTTACATCGAATTTCTCTAGTGTTCTTTAAAGGGATCCTATTATGCCCTTTTGCAAATCTTGATTTCATTTTCGGGGTGTAATTGAATAGGTTTTAATGCTCGATTGTTCCAAAAATGCATTATTTTTCATGTATTTATATTATTACTGCACCTCTCTTCCCAGTCGGTCTCCAATGACCTGTTTAGTTCCTGTTTTGATGAAACTCCTCCTTCCAAAATACAAAATGTGCTCTGATTGGTTAGCTGGCCCAGCGCGTTGTGATTGGCAAACCACTTAGAGTGTGTTCCAGAAATGACATACTCGAGTTTCATCAATTTTGAAACCAGGGTTGAAAAAACAGTGTCTTTTCGACATAGCGATTAAAGCAGTTCTTCCTCTTCATCTAAGTTTTTTTTTTTTTTTTTACAGTCTGTGGTCTTTAGCTTTAGACTTGCCCCCTTTTTGCATATTCCATGGGCAATAATTATTTAAATGAGTGACATTGTGACTTCACAATATCTGGAAGAAGCTTGTTGTAGTCTGAACGAGCTGTTTGTTGTAGTTCTTAAAAAGTGTTTTCTGTTAAAGATAATATTTCCTGTTAGAGTGGACTTTCAGTTTTTTAACCTAGCAGATCTTTTTTATGCTTAAATAGCAACATTACACACTAAGTAAAGTCAAGAAAATGATAATAATAATAATAATTGGACTCCTTTAAGTGGTTGTCTAACACCTCCTTCTGCAAAACTGTCATGCATGTTCATTGTTATGCTTTGGTCGTGTTTCTCACTCATGTTAATCAAATATAAATTATATGTAAAGAAATGTTCCTGTTCCTGCTTAAACGGTAAAGCATGACATACGCATAATGTACTAAGTTTGATTCCCAAGGAATGCATGAACTAATAGAATGTGTTGCTTGAATGCATTGAATGTCGCATTGGACAAAAGTGTCTGCCAAATGCATAAATGTAAATGTTGGACTTGCAATTTGAATTGAATGTGAGGAGATGAAAAGGCAATGTACCAAAATAATGGTAACAAACCACTGAGTTGTCCTTGTGGGCTGCACACAAAATCAATCATACATACGTGACAAGTGTAGTCAGATTCACACTCAGACTCTTATGTTCTTTTTAGTGAATCAAAAATATACAGTGCAAGCAGTGTAGTCTGATAAGCAAATGAGGCTTATGAGACAGTTCTCTCATGAGCATTGTATTTTGTTTCTTAAGTAAAATCTGTTACCAGTTCAATTGGTTTGTCTTGTTCTGTTGATCTGATTCACTTTCTGTAAACAGTAAATTATCATTATTTTCAGTGATGAATTGTTGTGCACCTAAGGTTCGTGACATCATATATGTTTGAATTGTTTTCGACACTCACCCTGTCTTCCTTTGATCTTCTATTTCAGATGGATCTATGTTTTTAGGAAAAATAGGTGTACTGTATGTACTTTTTACTAAGCTTGAATTGCACTCCAAATATTCATGGAATGTCAATGTTTTTAGAGTATATAGAGGATAATATCCTAATTTACCCATCTTCACTATGATGTTTTCTTCTATAGAACATAAAAGAAGATATATTTTGAAGAATGTTTGTAAGAATTTCAGTTACCACTGACATTCACCGTTTGAAAAAAATGCCTCATTGTAACATTGAAACATTTCTCAAATATCTTATTTTGTGTTCCATGGAAGAAATACAGTTTGAAGTGACATGGAAGGCATCATTTTTATTTTTATTTTTGGGTGAGCTCTTTAACTAAAGGACTGAGAGAAGAGCAGCCCATTAGACAAGCTCTTCAGATGCCTATCCATTTCTTCCACCACTGCGCTCGCTCACTCACCCTGAGTTGTTTATGAAATATTTATGTTTTCTATAGGTACTCAACATATGTAAGAACCGCAGTATTCTTCTCTCCTTTCAGATACCTAGCAAACCAGGTAAAATTGTGGTACATGGAACTGCTCCTCATATAAAAGAGCAAAAACAGTTTACACACACACACACACACAGCCCTAAAGGTTAAAAACACATGAAATATTTACTTATTTAATAGCCTGTCAACATTGTCATTCCTTTAAAGCATGACATTGGTTTGCAGTTCCATCTTCCTCTCACTCTCTTTCTCGCACACGCTTTTGCTGAAATGAATTATTGATTTTAGTTTTAAGTTGGTCTTCCTTTTTGTTTCCGTTCTGAATATGAATACATATCACTTTTTTTACTGTTGCACTCTCAAAGCCATCTTTTTTAAAGAGTGCAAATCCATGAGCGTATGTGATCGTCTCCAGAGCCTCAAAATGCAGCCTCAGCATCCAGCCATTGATTTTGTTTCATCTTATCGAGTTTCTTCTTCCCTCTCCCCCTGTCGCTCTTAAATTGTATCACTCTCACCTCTCTCATCATTGCTCAGTCCATCTCTTCCAGTGAGACAAAACACTTATAAATGCAAGTTACTAATAAACTTGACTGTTTATTGTTTTTTTTTAGAATTTCAGTATATTAAAAGACATTCAATACACTAGAAATATAGTAGAAATTGAACCCTGATTTTGTGCTCAGGTGAAAGGGGAATAATAAAGAATAAATAAAGGTTGTCCTTGTGGTCTGCATGCAATAACGTGCCTTGTCCGATTCACAAACAATTGACTCTAATGAACTAGTTTTTAGTGAATCAAAACAGTGAATTCCAATTCACAAACAAATGACTCTTATGAACTGGTTCTATTTAGCAAATCAAAAACATACAGAATAACCAATGAAGTTATTCTAAAGTGTTTAAAGCATTTTTAATAATCGGAATTTGTAATACCAGTTTTACATTTATGCAAAAATCTTAGTTTTTTTGTTTAATTGAATACTATTTCTGTTAAATACTCATCATAAGATGCCACAATCATCATAAGATAATGTAGCTCTCACTCAAGAGTGAGAGACAAAAGAGAACTACTGCAGTCTCTCTCTCTCTCTAAAGACATCTTGACACAGACTCTCTCCTCATTCCTCGCTGCTGCTGAATTATCTGTGTGCCACAGGAAGACCCTAATATCTTCACATACAGATCAATGCATCCCCACGTGGAAAGAAAGAAAGCTATAGAGGAAACAGAATAGCCACCCGATCTTCCCCAGCTTGTTTATACCGCAGCTTCCAGAGTGGATTGAATTCCTGAACACAGGCGGTCATCCGTTATTGAGATTACCTGATTCTGAGATTCAGAGTTTCCCGCCTCTGATTCACAGCATCTTCCTGCCTGTCTGCTCCCCGCTGCTCGGCTTCCTCAACAGTTCCATGGACTCATCATCTCATTCCAGAAGGTTTCACAGGGCTCAGACATACACAGCTCATTTGAACTCTAGTACAGATGCTGCCAGGCCACTTCATCCTCGCAGATGATGCTGAGATACTCTCTCAAAGTCTATACAAACAGATGTGAAGACATATTCTGTCGTTCTTGGCAGGAAAGTCGTGGGATTTCATGCAAGTTATTTTGAAGAAGGGAGGAGTGGTCTACAAGGAGGCCCCAGTTCGAGTCCAGGCTAAACTGAAAGTCCTTTTTGTCCTTTTAAAATGAGAGTGTGAGTACAGTATTTATGTGACAGGCCCCACACTCTAAGAAAGATCTGTAAAAATAGGTCAGTATGTACTGTGTTAATATAAAGGATTTTTCACAGGAATTTTACCTTTGATTACGCATTGTGTTACATTGTGTAGTGTTTTAGAGTCCATACACTCAACAGATAATTTCCTGGCAGGAAATTACCAATACTTTTTCTGATTTTCTACTGATTTTTTCTTTTTTCATACAGCACAGACATGCTGGGATAGAAGTATAAATGAGGCAGGAGGTTTAACAGGACAGTGTTTTGCTCCATTAAGAACTTAAGACAGCCTTTAAAGGAATATTTCCCCCAAAAATGAAAATTTGCTGAAAACGTACTCACCCTCAGATCATCCAAGATGTAAATGAGTTTGTTTCTTCATTTTAATTTCATATTTGGAGAAATTTAACATTACATCACTTGCTTACCAATGGATCCTCTGCAGGGAATGGGTGCCATCAGTTCAAACAGCTGATAAAAAAAAACATCACAATAAACCAAAAGCAATCCACACAACTCCAGTCCATTAATTAACATCTTTTGAAGTGAGAATCTGTGTGTTCTTCAGAAACAAATCCATGTTTTTCAACTTTAAACCATCGCTTCTGGCCTAAGTAAGAGTCCATAATCCATAATAATGCTTGCTCCTGTGTCCTTTCACATCAAAATCCACCACATATTTGTTTAGATTTGTTTTGGACTGTTTTGCTAAAGAATGGTGCTTGATCTGTGCATATTTCTTTCCTGATTCAGACAAGATGACTTTTCCTTTGGAGGAAGCAACGTAGAGTGCTTGTATTTTAGCCGGAAGCAATAGCATGAAGTTAAAAAAAATTCTTAATGACAGATTTGTTTATTACAAACACACAGCTTTTCACTTTACAAATGGGTGTACAAAGCTTTGAAGTTTGAAGGTTTATTGGTCATAGATAGTTTACTGATTCACTCATCAATTTCTCAAAGAAAATGGCATTTCATAATTACCATTTGAAAACTGTATTGAAAGTATTGTTTGATGAATGGATATCAAATTCAAAGTTATTCAAATTATTATTTTTATGCTAAATTATGTGTTGTTGTTACACATTTTAAATATTCAGTATTCATTTGATATGCCCTTGCTCTATTAGTACCATCTGTTTAAAGCTGAAAACATATACAGTAGGTGATTTATATAAAATAATATGCCTTAAATCTATTGAATATAAAGTGTATTCAATTCAATAATAAAAAGCCCAAAAGGTTATTTTTGTTCTGGTCTATGCTGTCTCACAGAGCTGCATTATAACTCTCATGCACAAATACTCTAATTTCAGCACCACGGACAGAGATTCATTCAATTACTCTGTGTCTGTGCTGCTGGAGGCGTTCTTTAAAATGGCTTAACACAGCTTATTTCTTACCATTTCTTTTAGCTGTTGTGAGCACAATCAGCAAAGTAAAGCAGCTGCCATGTCAGCCCAACCCTGAACTCGCTATAGGAATCCCTTATTTTAGTTGAATAAGTCCAAAGATACAACATTTCCTTCTGGGTTTCTGAGCATTCACCAATTTCACACACATATAATATTATATATATATATACTATAATAATTCCAATTCGAAACAACAAATGCATTAAAAATCTTTGCTGGAACTTGATGAAGCTATAGTGAAGTGAAGCACTCAGTATTTTGTATTTCTTACCCAATAAACCTCTGCATAGTCAATAATGCAATGAGAAACAACTACACCACACTCTTTTACTTTATTTATTTGAGACACAACACTTGCTCACGGTCAAAACCCAGACAAATGGCACCCTAAATATAAGTTTATTACCTATGAATCCTCTTCGAAATCGCAATTAGCCTTTGATAGTCTGGCTAGAACAATGGTCTAGATTTGATGCGCTGGAAGGCTAACAAACGTAATGGACTTTAAAATCGACGGAGCGCACAGAATCACCCGTTAATGGGATGCTTTGCTTTCCCTGCCCAATTTTTTTTAGCATAAAGGTCAACTTGAAATGTCAACACAACATTGTAAATAAGATACTCTTTCATTTTGCACATAAACACATACAGCCAAATGCTGGAGCTTTGGAGATGAAGGCGCTCAAGTGGGAACAGTGCAAAGAAATAAGTGCAACGGGTACTGAGAGGACTGGGAATGAATTCTCAAATCGCATTGGGTGGTTTTTTCATTTCAAAAAAAAAAAAAAAACAAAAAAAAAAAAAAAAAAAAAAACTCTTTTTCTCTTCTCAGTTAAGTTTAACGGTGACTCTGTTGCAATTCACTATGTAGGGAGAGAGACATATATTCGTGGTATTTCTGCATCACAGACCAAATATGATATTCAGTAGAGTTCACCTTGCCTTCAAAAAGAAACTGTTCTCCCTCAAGAGCACACACCCACACATACACACATCACACTTACGGGCTATAAGAAAAGTTTACCCACACAAGCCGAAGAACAGAACGAAATACTGACATAAAGAGATGGCAGCTGCACAGAAAAAAAAATATGCCAGCGCAAAACCAAGCATGACAAATGGAGGAAAGGAATTATCTGGAAGAAACGTGAGAACAGAGGGGAGGGAAGTTGGAGGAGTGAAGGGTAGAAGAGCCCCTCGGGCAAGCTCACAGTTTCTGCCACTTTTAATTTGCTTGTCTAATTGTGCAATAACTGGCCTCATCTTCCAAAATCCTCCTTGAAATGTAGGCCTCCAATCACACCAGGCCAACCGCCTAGCGTCCGCTGACAAATTCAGCCTGACTGTTGGCGGGGACCAAATTGATCGCAGCAAGGAAGCTACTAAAAAGCCTCCATTAAGGCTAGGAGAGTGTTTATAAAGAGACTCATTCAATAATCACCATGCGTCTGCCTCACTGGCGCGTCTGCATCTTTCCTCACTTGAAAATACATTAAAAGGGTCCAGATGTTTTGTAGGCATGGATTTTGTTTTCCAAAACAAAGAAATTATTTTAAAAAGAGAGAGAGTGTAGGCGGAGGGAGGCGGATTGAGATAGGGATGTAGTGGGTAGGGGGGGGGGGGTGAGGGGCAGGGGGTGGGGGAGACGAGCCGCGGGGAGGGGGGGGGATGGGAGAGGGTGGAAGAGACGCGGGAGGGGCGTAGAGAGGGGGAGGTTACGGGGTGAGAGCGAGAGAGGAGAAGAGAGAGATGACGACGAGAGAGAGAGAGAAAGAAAGAAAGAAAGAAAGAAAGAAAGAAAGAAAGGAAAAGGAAATGTACACAATATTAAAATATCTGATTAAAACAACTGCTCAGCCAAACCAAATGCAATTTGTACAGTGATCACAGATAAGGAAATTAGCACATGTATAAAGTCACAGTCATTTATGATATTTATAAAATAAATCATGTTTACCTTCCACTAAAGGAGATGTGAGATAAATGTAAAATGCTTATGTGTCGAAACAATAAGCAAAATTGAAGGCAATTAATTAATGAATTAATTGAAGGCAATTAAATCATATGTATGTCCTTATGAAAAAGGAGAATTTAGTTCAGTTAATTACATTGTTTTATATTTTTGAGACTCTCTGATCCGATTTCTTCTTCATAGATTTTATGGACATCTAAACGAATTGAAGCTAGTAAATAAGAATGAAGAAACTAAGAATCTGGCAACATTTTATTTAAATGTGACCTTGCTATATGTATATACTAATATCATTAGTTAACATTACTAATATAACATTAGTAACAAAACTAATAAAGTTAGTAATTAGTAATAACAGTAAATGATACATAATTACAAGCACCAAACCCAATCCTAAACCTATATTAAGTACACGTTGTTAAATAATATTACTCTGTACTTATTTCTAATTACATAGTGACAAGGACACATTAAAAAAAGTGTGAACGGATGTTATTTTCCTCAGTTTTAAAAAGACTTTTCTCCTTAGTAAATTATTTCTTGTAGTGACAGTTAAAGGGTTAAAGGCAAATGATGGTTGACTGTAAGAGGACAGTGATACAGAGGGAGGGAGACTTTGCTTTTTTTTAAAGGAAAGAAGAGTATTTAAGTGGCAGCTGTGAACACATGTCAAAAGAAATTTGGGTCAGTCTCTCTTCAGCTTCCAGAGATATCATTTCAGTCTCTATCGCTTTCACACATTCAAACACACACAGACGCTTAAGGCTCCCTAAGGCCTGTTCTGAGATAAATTACTTGACCCACAGTTTGTGCTTGCATTGTTGAAATACGCATTATACAATAAGATACAACAGCATATGCAAACATAACACAATACTAACTTCCTCAAACAAACCCTACCTCATTTGCACCCATTCCCTATAATGTTTTTGTTAAGTATCAATATGAAAGACAGAAGTGCATGAATGAAATGAAGGCAAGACACTAGAGGTTAACAGGGTAAAGATTTAAACTAATAGATAGCATCATACTTCTCTAGATGATAAATCACAGTACAATAACACAATTTTTTGCATTACAAGTTTTCTAAAATGTTATGTTTAAATATGCAAATTATGCATTGTCTAATTAAATATGCACTCATTTGCATGTGGATACACTGGATAAAGCCAGGTTGAAAATTATTGTTTCATGTTGCTGACGTATTAGAGTTAAAGGTTTTACCAGAGGAAATTTTTAATCTCTCTTTGTATCCTCTTTTTTAAGTCTTTTTATTTCTCCTTTTACTCCATAAATCAGAAAATACTTTCAAAAGCCTGAAAAAAAAATACATTTCACTATGTTTTTAGGAATAAATTGTTACATAAATCAGGCAAATTATATATTAACAAACCCCTCTGTGAAACCTTATATACAGTATATATATATATATAGATAGATATAATTATATATATATATATATATATATAAATAATATATATATATATATACACACACAAACGGGAAAGTGTAATGTATGTAAGTGCTACAGATTTCTGGCCCAGTGCAGGTGAAAAAAATAATAATTTTAATAAAATGGCTTTTAGGATATTCTGCACATGCAAATAGATAAAGTGTAGAATAAACACTCAAATGTGTAGTATGGATGTTTTCTTCTGCAGAACAAGCAGTAGTTTTGCTAGTATTGTCTTGCCTTAAACAGATGAGAATTTTTTAAAACAAATGCTTCTCTGTTTGAGCAGACTGTTCTGGTTCAATCTGTGTCCTGGCACAGAGCTCAAGACGGATGACGCAAACTGACACATGGCTGGATGGCAGAGGTGACAAAACTCCATATTTGAAAAAGGAAGGAGCAGAAAAGAACAAGCCAAAGAGAGAGAGTGTGTGTGATCGAGGTTTTTGCTGAAAATTAAGTAAACAAAGCCTGTGGCAAATGAGAGATGGTACACAGACCTATATAGATTCTATATCATAGAATGGATGTGTTTGAATTTTAGAGATGGAGGCAGTGGGTGCATTTGATGTCCGGAAAAAAAGCCTAAAAAATGACACTGTCATGTGTCATAAATCGATGTGACATGGGTCTTTGTGAGAGAGTGGATGTCAGAGGACATAAGAGTGTGTATGAAAATGTGCACGCTCCTTTCCATAAACAGCCCTGCTGTCCTGGAGTTGAGATCCAGCTGATACATCTCTCACCCTGGATGCTGATCACTTTCTCAGTCAGCTGTATGAACATGTCCATGGACAAGATATAGCACAGAGAGAAGTCAACCAAAATAAAATTCTGGCATCATTTATAGTACCTCCCTTCATGTCCTTCTAAAATCTTTCTTTCTTCTTTGAAACACAAACAATATGTTGAAGAATGTTGGCAAACAAACAGATGGTTGCCACTGACTTCCACTATATGGACAAAAAAAAATCAAAATATTATCTTTTATGTTCCACAGAAGAATTAAATCACACAGGTTTGGAATGAAATGAGGGGTGAGTAAATGATGACAGAATTTTCATTTTTGGTTAAACTATCCATTTAAATCCATTTTAAAGGAACAGTTCACCCAAAAATGACATTTTGACAATACATTCAATTATTCACTGTTAATCTTCCCCTCCAGTGAATTGGTAACTACAGCAAACAGATCATCGAGTCACAAGAAACATTTAAGATTTTGTGAACAAATCAAACAGACCAAATTATGTGAACTTGATCAACAGATTCATTCAAACAATTTGACTAATTCACATACATACTTTTCCCATGAACACACCATTTGCCAGATTTTTCAGTGAATAACGACAGAAATTTTGATCTCAAATCTTCTATAAGGCTTCAGAAGACCTGTTCTCACTAAAGACGATAAGTGTTAACTTTAATGCTTTAATAATCATTCTAATTCTATGAGAATAGTGATGTCCACACCACAACTATAACAATAACGACAATTTTTTTTTCCCAGAAGATGAATGATAAAAAAACATTTACAGTCAATCAAAATCCACACCACTTTCAAGAGCTTGAGCATCTAAGGTGCCAAACAGCATAACCACAGCATGCACTTATAGCAGATAAAACGTTATCAACCATTGGTGTGAATGCTAATATAGTTATTGTTATAGCCATCTTTTTAGCTATCATTCTTGGTCTCTTAATAAGACTAATTTGGTCACATTTGTTTTGTACAAATTTACCTTTTAAGTTTGAAAGTACTTGAGGGTAAGTAAATAACATTAAATGAACTGATTTCTGAGTGAGCTCATGTGTTTAGCATGTCTTCATCAATTATTTATACCCATTTGGTTACACTATATACCAATAGTCATTACATTCTACTAACTACAGGTAACTTTGCAAATGCATGTCAAGTAACTCTAATTCGAGTATTGGCAGACTGCTAGGTGAGGGTTAGGACTAGCAAACTTACGTTTCACTGACATATAATCAGACAAAGCAAAGAGTGCGCACATTTGGTGTGATGTCCCGAGGATTACAATAAAGTGTTATCTGTTTTTTCATCCACCAGTATAATTTTCTTTATTGCCGTTTCTACCTGACTCTTGCCTTCAAATGCATGCATGTTACCACACATCTCTCCATTAACATCCTCAGTCATTCTTTTGGCTCTATATTGAAGAATTAGGAAGCTAAAAGCAGTCTGTCTGAGTGAGTCTGTGGAGTGATGCTTTGGAGTAAATACAAATCAATACTGCCGTACTAACTCAATTTCCTGTTAGCGTGAGGCTACATACAGCGTTTCACTGAATTAAAGAGAGTCAGACAGGATGTGCAATTGTATCTAACGTAATATAATCGAATATGGAAAGCCTGTCTGCTTATTTGAGCATGTAGCAAAAGATGCTACGAGGTGAATGGAGATGATAGACTGTGACTAGCATTGTATTGAGACCATTAGGTTTTAGAAGCTTCTCTTGATTGGATTTTTTGTGTGTCCCTGAAAAACAAGCATGTGATTAATTTCTGACAAACGGGAAAAAATAAGAGATAAAGTGAGGCTTGTATCTGATGTAACATTGTTGTTGCATGTTGAACTCCACGCCACTCGTCTGCATGTTTGTTAATTTCCAGCTATTCATCCAGTTCACCCTGTTCCATGTTCTTCATCTGTAACCTCTCAACATCTCTTCTTCCTCTACTGCATAAAGAAAATTGTTTTTGTATTGTAATTAGACAGCAATTTGTGAGCACAGAGTTGCTCTGCACACAAGTATGAGCTAATCTCAGTAATTAATCCTCATTTACTTAGATCCTCGGTAGAGACCATCACCTCTGCTTTCTGCATATTCTCTCTCTCTCTCAAAACTAATCTATCATTGTAATCATATTTGCTTTTTGGCCAAGAATAACTTGTTTTCACTCCCTTGTTTAGCAGTAAGTGGATTCTCCAATGAGTGTCTCATTGTCAAAATCATTACACTGTATTGAAACATTGAATGTATAAATACAATAAAATATGCTGTTGGTCCTCTGTGTGCTGCCATAACACCACTGACCTGCCAAAGCATGGACCCCCTGAAGGTTTCTTGTGGTCTTGGCACCAAGACGTTACAAGCCAATCCTTCAAGTCATGTAGGTTGCGAGGTGGCCACCGTGCATCAAACTTTTTGGTCCAGTGCATCCCAAAGATGCTCAATTGATTGAAATCTGGGCAATGTGGAGGCCAAGGAAACACCTTGAACTCTACATTCCTCAAATCATTCCAGAGCAATGTGCGCAGTGTGGCAGGATGCATTATCCTGCTGAAAGATGCCACTTCCATCAGGAAACACTTTTGTCATAAGGTGGTACCTGGTCTGCAACGGTAGCATGTGTCAAATTCACGCCCACATGAATGGCCAGACCCAGAGTTTCCCAGCACGCCATTGCCCAGAGCATCAAACTCCCTCCACTGGCTTGTTATCATCCCACAGTGCATCCTGGTGCCATCACTTCCCCAGGTAAACAGTGTGCACTACACAGCTGTCCACATGATGTAAAATAAAATGGGACACATCAGAATTTTTCCACTGCTCCAAGGTCCGGTTCTGATTCTCACATGCCCATTGTAGGCACTTTCGATGGTGGCCATGAGGTCATCACTCTGATTGGTCTGCAGTGTGTGTTGTGGCACATTCCTCCCAAAACCATCATTAAAATGTTGTGGAACTTGTGCCACAGTAGACTTTCTGTTGGCTTAGACCAGACGGCATAGCCTTCATTGCCCTCACCGGTTTGTAGTTTGTCCCTCCTCAGAACACTGATGGTAAATTCTCATCACCGTTAACTGAGAGCAACCCAAATGCTTTGTTGTTTCAGCAGAGTTCCAACCCTAACTGAACCTGAACCAGCTAATCAAGGTCTACAGACTCAGTAGAAACTTCCAGGAAAGTGGGTCAGAGCTGGTTGGAGCTAAACTCAGAACATGGACCCTCCAGGAGCAGGACTGGACAGCCCTGTATATACATATCCATTTGTAACTGTATGTTTTGTTTTATAGGCAAAAAAAGTCCAAAATGGTCCAATGCCAAAATAATACCAGAAAGACATCAGTCATGGAATGTTATAGTGAGTTTGTGGATAAATACCAGCAGTCACAGGTCATTAAGCCATCAATGTCCCAATGTTTTGTCGTCAAAGACCCTTAGTAGAATTTATTTTCACAATATATTGCATCATGTCATAGGGAATTAGGGAATGGAATGAGACGGAGCCGAAGTGTGTGTCTGCACCGACCGATACATGCCACCCTCTTTCACCAAACAATGAGGAAAAGCATGGCAACACAGAGGACAATGCCTGGTTGATTGCTCTTTGTGGTGTGGAGCGCTCTCCGTTTCTCAACCCCACGAAAGCTACAGACTTAAAGCTGATGTGACAAATTACAGAGGCAGTCTCACAATGCCTTCCATTCTCAAGCCCTTCCAGATATGAGAAATGGTCGTACCACATCTCTTTCTGTAGCGGGTATCTGTTTGCCTCAGCTTTCGTCCTGTTTCATTTATTCATAGTATTTACTTAGGAAACGAGAGCAGTGGTGAGGTCTGGACTGACATGGGCAGCCATGTGTAAACAGAATCCTTCATTAAGATAAAACGCAAGAGGCAGGTCTGATAAATGCAGCAGATAAATGGCTGTGGATATTTGTCTTGGCAGTGGAAAGCGAGGTTTTATCATGGCAGCACTTGCTGGTTTCTAAGTCTTGCTCTTTTCTTTTTCCGTGTAGCTTTCTTGACTCCTTGTTTAGATTCTTTTGGATGTTTTCATCTGCCTTCTTCAGTTGAAACGTCTTTAATCTGTAAAGGAATAGTTTAGCAATTTATTCATCCTCATGTTGTTCTAAACCTGTATGACTTTTCTGTGGAAAATTAAAAAAAAGATAATTTGAGACTGAAGTCAATGGTGACCAAAATGCTTTGGTTACCAACATTCTTCAAAATATCTTCTTCTGGAACTTGTTTTCCTTTTTGCCATCACAACTAATGCCATGTTTTCGCATATCTCACTGTTGTCATGTAGACCAACAGTGTGTTCACCCTTACTGGGTTGGTTTCCTCAGTTCATTTATTATTTAGAGCCCATTCTAGTGGACATCTGTCCATGCCATGTCCATGCAGGAAATGAAGACATAGAAATCAGGCACAAGTCATAGGAGTTTAAAGATATCACCAGACGGCCTCGTGATGGGACCACAGCATCAATTATTCACCATCTTCCAGTATTTCAGCACCCAATCAACAGCTATGATTAATTTTTATCCAGCCTTTTATTCTTCAAGACTGTAAACATATGCAGGAAGATAAGCAGGCGAGCCACTACCGTCCCAGTTTGTCTATGACCTGAATCGCCTGTCTGCATAAACACTAGTGGATGATGCTAATTAAGGCGGGAGAGAAAGTCTTATTAGTATGAAAACAGAGACAGAAAAAGTTTTGAAAATAGCAGAAATGTGACTGCATAACAGGGAAGGTTAGTGAAAGTCAGCCAGTACTCAGTAAGATATGTGAAAGATTATTTTTTTCATAGAATAGTGACTCCAGTTTGAATAGTCGACTCCCTAAAGAGACTGAATGAGGGGTGTTTAAGCCCTCAGCCAAAAGCAACTTTGGATTCAAATGAACAAAGCAGAAGGTTTTGGTCACTGCGACCTAAAATCAATTTGATCTTAAAAATAGCAATGTTTCTGAGTGGCTTTCAATCATGACTGACAAAAAAAAACTGCTGTGACTCAGTCTTTAGTGGAACTGGGTGGACGGATGGGGGTGACTCAGTCTTTAGTGGAACTGGGTGGACGGATGGGGAGTGAGACTGAAAGACAGAGAGAGCGAGCAAGTGAGTGAGTGAGTGAAGGAGTAAAGAGATGATAAATGCTCTGACAAAATAGGTTAAAGTATTAGTCTAGCTTGCGCTGGATGTAGCACTGGTAGCATAAATATGACAAAATGAACGCAGCCAAAGTTTGTTATCAAATGCAAGTACAGGGCAGCGGTGATGCAGTCAGTGACAAATTGATGTCAGAGGCTAGCATAATAAAAATCATTTACCGTTGCCGTAGTTACCCAACCCTCAGTCATGCATGCCACAGTAACCCTAATAACTGAATGGCAAGGTTAAATAGATATGTGCATGCACATGCATTGGTTTTTGTAGATTAAACCAATATATTTTGGACAATATTTTTATGTTTCAATGTTAAGATATGTAAATGATACATTGGCTAATTCATACATTTTCCCCCTTTTATAATATGTTTTTTTAATATCTAAATAGGCCTCTTGTTTTTGATTACCTCTTTTTCGCTTTGATTTTCTCACTTACACGCTGTGTTGAAGGCATCTGCTTTTTTGAGCGATTTCAGCATGTGGGTGCTGATATTATCTCCCATCAGCCCTACATTGTCTTTCAGCTGCTAATTAGCCACCATTGTAGTTTTGTGGCCAATCAGAGATCTTGCTGTCCGGCGAGAATTGCTTTATTTACATCAGATAAAAGGCATAATGGGATGGGATGGATTGTGGCGATGCACATTATGATCCAAAATCTGAGCTCCTGTGCCAACTGAACAACTGGTGCAATACCATTAGGGTTATTAATTTTGATAAGATAAGCCTTGTAATGATTCATAACCCCCTAAATCTCATCTCATCCGTGAATAATTTCGAGGGAACATCGGTTTATTATCTGTTAGTAGTACACATATGTTCCCTGGCTTTCATTATGCTCTGACTCTCTTGATTAGGTATAGCGTATAACGTAACAATGGGTATTTAACCTCTGAGGCCTGCGGAAGGCGCTGGAGAACACAGGCAGCCGGTGTGAATAACACAGTAAATTGCCGCAACGGTCTGTAATCAAAGTGCACAAACAAACAGGCTGTGATGAATGCAATTTTCATAATTTTCAGATAAGATTGCCGTCTTTTATTCGGTAGCATTCTGTATGGCTAACATCATTGTCTGCGGAGTTCTTCTGCTTTTCCAGTCCTCATGGTAATTTTGCCCCATCGTTTGTTAGCTTGCAGGCAGCAATATGGCTGTGTGTCCAATTGGAGTGGCCAATATCCACATGAAGATCTGTGTCTTTGTTTATGCTGTGGGCACAATTGTCTTAGTTTGATTTCATGGAGTGGACGTTCATTAGTGAGAGGACAGCAGACTCATATGCATTGTTGAACAATCAGGAAAAAGTTAGCACCTATAATTACAGACTTGAAGAGAAAATCGAATCTTCTTTGAAATAAGACATTGTAACATTGTAAGATATAAAGTCTGGGGTATACACTAAAGTTTAAAAGTTTGAGGTTAAGAATGTTTTCATTCATAGAGTTAAAACAGTCATATTTGGAAATATTATTACAATATAAAATATTGTTTTGTTTCAATATCTATTAAAATGTCATTTATTACTGAGATGGCATATCTGAATTACTCCAGCAGCCAGTACTCCAGTCACATCATTCTTCTTATTATACAGAGCCACATTATATTCAGAAATCAAATCTAATATGGATTGTTTATTCTATATTTGTTCAATAATAATAATTATTATTATTATTAATGATAAAGATGTTAAATATTGATTAATATTTTGTGAA
Organism: Sinocyclocheilus anophthalmus; assembly: GCA_018155175.1. Lineage (NCBI taxonomy): Eukaryota > Metazoa > Chordata > Actinopteri > Cypriniformes > Cyprinidae > Sinocyclocheilus > Sinocyclocheilus anophthalmus. The sequence goes on along the minus strand of JADLZN010007295.1, from coordinate 19,383 downwards.
AACGTTAGAAAATAAATTAAATAAATGGTGTTACTGTCACTTTTGATCAATTTTACATCTTTGCTGAATTAGTGTATTAATAAATAACCTAATAAAAAAACACTTACTGACCCAAACCTTTTAGACAGTGCTGGATATATTCACACTTACATCACATCGTGAGAAATTAAATCATATTGAGAGATAAAGTGTCACAAATGAAAGCTATAAAGTCAGAATTTCAAGAAATGTATTCTTGGAACATTGTTACACTGTGAGATATAAAGTCACAGTTATGAGAAATTATGCCATAAAGATATAAAGTTTGCAACGTTCCTTTATATTGACGACTCGAAGCAGGAAATCATATTTATATATAATGTATGTATTCTATATGTACTACATACATACAGAGTGTAAATCACTTAGAGCTGTTTTAATAAGTATATTATAGTTCAGTAATGCACTGCAAAAACACAAAAGAGGTCAGGAAAAGCGACATTGTAATGCCTCACCAGTTATTTAACACTCTTACTACAAAAAGCACACTATCATTTATTTAATTAAGCTCTTAAGTCCATCATTTGAATAGTTTAACATTAATTGTCCCACAAGAGCCACTCGGTGCCTGCGGTGTGCCTAGCCGCACTGTCCCACCTTTCCTATTTTGTTGCGCAAATTAAAAACCTAACTTGCTTTATTGACTGTTGTAATCTCTCCGGACTGCTCAGTGTTTACTGACTAATAGCATGAGGGGAAGGTTATGCATTAGTGATGAAATCTGAAAGCTTGGTGGTTGAGTCTTCGGCGATGCTTGCTTTTCAGTCTTAACAGTGAATAGACTTTGCACTGATAAAACAAAAGCCTGAGAGAAATAACAGACATGCTGCATCTTTTATGAGCAAATGTTTGTGTCATATTAGCTTAATCTCTTTTTTAAATGGATTTTGGGGAGGTGATTTGGGAGCTTTTGCCTGGCGTGACTCTTATTTTAGTTTGGCCGGTCCAAAGTTAGTAGGACGAGTGTAAAAGCAAACATTTGCGACAAAAAAAAAATTGGCCTGTTAATGTCCTCAATCAAAATGCAAGCAAAACAAAACCTTTAATAAAACTTTCAGAAAGCAGTAGCCAATATAATTGCCAGGTAACAGATGCAGCCCTACTAATTCATTCAGAACGCCTGGATTTCACCACTAAACAGCGACCTTTCTTTGTGTGTCAAAGTCACGCATAATGTTTTCAATTATTTGAGGTCCTTTATTTCCCACACTCCTGCCATATGGTGACCTTCAGATGAGAGAGAAGTGCCAGCACGGTGTAGCAGTAATGCTTAGGCAGGAAGCGCAGCGGAAACAGGTGAGAACAAACACACGTGTGCGCTTTGAGTGACAGGAGCACAGAAGCGACATGTTTCAATCAAAACCATAACATGTGGCGACACTCAAGGTGTCAGCATCTGACAGACAGCATTTATAAACACGCTAATTAATTCAAGCATAAAAACTTTAATGAGGGAGACGGCGCAGGTGTGTCACTTACACCTCTGGCTGATTACAGACAGTAAATCAGACGAAGACAATAAAACACATGGAACACAACCTGATTAACAGTAACAGAAACACTCTCAAATCAAAATGGCAGCAGCATACTTTTACAAGCAGATCATAAACCACTGGCAGTGCTCCAGTAGTATATTTATACAGACGTTGAGGAGTTGAGAGAGCACTTGTAAAGTGACTGCAAATAAGCAGATGCAACATATATACAGTGAATATACAATATATACGCTTCTCTTCAAAAGTCTGAGGTAAGATTTTTTTTTTAAAATTTTATCTAGCAAACATGCATTAAACTGATCAAAAGACCCAGTAAAGGCTTTTATAATGTTACAGAGCTGTATTAAAGTAATGTTACTTATAATGCTGTCCTTTTGAACATTGTAGTAGCATTGAGATTCTATTATACACTGCTCCAAAAAAATTTCAAGGAACACTTTTTAATCAGAGTATAGCATCAAGTCAATTAAACTCCTGGGATATTGATCTGGTCAGTTAAGTAGCAGAGTGGGTTGTTAATCAGTTTCAGCTGCTTTGGTGTTAATGAAATTAACAACAGGTACACTAGATGGGCAACAATAAGACGACCCCCAAAACAGGAATGGTTTTACAGGTGGAGGCCACTGACATTTTTTTCCCTACTCATCTTTTCTGACTGTTTTTCACTAGTTTTGCATTTGGCTAGGGTCAGTGTCACTACTGGTAGCATGAGGCGATACCTGGACCCTACAGAGGTTGCACAGGCAGTCCAACTCCTCCAGGATAGCACATCAATATGTACCATTGCCAGAAGGTTTGCTGTGTCTCCCAGCACAGTCTCAAGAACATGGAGGAGATTCCAGGAGACTCTAGGAGAGCGGGATAGGGCCGTAGAATGTCATTAAACCAATAAGCAGGACTAGTATCTGTTCCTTTGTGCAAGGAGGAACAGGATGAGCACTGTCAGAGCACTACAAAATGACCTCCAGCAGGCCACTGGTGTGAATTTCTCTGACCAAACAATCAGAAACAGATTTCATGAGGGTGGCCTGAGGGCCTGACTGGTCTGGGGAGGCATTTCCATGGAGGGACGCACAGACCTCTGCAGGCTAAACAATTGCACCCTGACTGCCATTGGGTATCGGGATGAAATCATTGGACCCATTGTCAGACCCTATGCTGGTGCAGTGGGTCCTGGGTTCCTCCTGGTGCACGACAATACCCGGCCTCATGTGGCGAGAGTATGCAGGCAGTTCCTGGAGGATGAAGGGAGTGATACCATTGAATGGCACCCACAATCGCCTGACCTAAATCCAATAGAACACCTCTGGGACTTTATGTTTCGGTCCACCCGACGCTGCCAGGTTGCACCTCAAACTGTCCAGGAGCACAGTGATGCCCTGGTCCAGATCTGGGAGGAAATGCCCCAGGACACCATCCGTTGTTTCATTAGGAGCATGCCCCAACCTTGTCAGGCATGCATACAAGAAAGTGGGGGCCATACAAACTACTGAGTACCATTTTGAGTTGATCCAATGAAATTTTAGCAAAATGGACTAGCCTGCTGCATCATTTTTTTCACTTTGATTTTTGGGGTGTCTTTGAATTCAGCCCTCTGTAGGTTGACAATTTTCATTTCCATCAAATGATGTGGCATCCTTTCATTCCTAACACATTACCTAGTCCATATCAGTATAGATATCCTGCATGATATTTTTCCCCATTGAGATCTGAGATCTGTGTTTTCAAAGTGTTCCTTTAATTTTTTGAGCAGTGTAGTTTTTGTTGATATTTTGAATTAGATTTTATTTTATTTGCTGTTCGTGTTAATTTTAATTTTAGTTAAATTTAGTTTTAGCATTTTCTAAACATGTCTATATAGTTTTTCATTTTAATATTTATAATTTTTATTTCAGTTTTAGTTTATTTCAGTAAGTTAAACTACAAGAAAATTAGAAATATTGCCTTGGAAATACGCTAAAATAAAATATTCCAGTTTATTTAAGTTAACATTTATTTTATTTTAACAAACAAAATTTTTTTTTATGGTTTTAGTTTTAGTTAAATAAATATAATATATTAAAATAGAGGACAGTTATTACTGTATTTTTTTTATAAAATATATGCAGCCTTGGTGAACTTTTGAATGCTAGTGTACTATATGAACCATTTAACTTTATTTCCATGTCACAAAGACTTTAGTATGTTACATGTTTTGATGACAGGCAGACTGCATGATTACCATTTTAAAAACAGCCATGAAATGCAGATGGCTGTTAAGTGATTCATAATCTACATAAAATGTAAACTATAAATATTTAATATCAAACTGGGTGACAATATTCAATGTGTATGCTCTCCTACTATTATGCATTATTCAACAACTTTGGAGTGTTTGGAATGTTGGGTAAGTTTTGTATCCAACTATAAATAGGCACAAGTTTCTCTTGAAAAAAAAAAACACGTGGACCATTAGGATTGTAATGACTAATTCAGCTCACTTCTGAACAGCCACTTTCATTACATGGAGGTTTGATAAGTTCTAAACAGATCAATGCAATTGAGAGCGTCATTGTCTGGTAGTGTCTTCAACCTCCACTGGCACAAAAACAGAAGAATGAGAATGAGGGAAAACAGCAGGGCTATTTTTGTACCCAACTATAAAAAGGCCACACAATTCTCTTGAGTCAAAAACATGCTTGGTAGATCTTGAAGCACATCAGTATCAAAATGATCAAAATAGAACCAAAAATAGTTGAACTGAATTAAAAATTACTTCTTGTAAGATTACTTTACAGTAAGGTTCAACTTGTTAACATTAGCTAATGCATTAGGTATCATGAACTAACCTTGATTTACAACTTGTGTTGATTTATAAAAATGCAGTACAACTGTTCATTGCATAGTTATTTCAATAATCAACGTAACGTGAAATGTTAAAAATGTGTTAAATTTGTAGAAATGAACTTTAACCTAGACTAACTAATGCTGTAAAAGTATTGGTAACTGTTCATTATACCTAACAGATTAGAGTTGTGTTGTAAGTACATTATGGAAGTGCACTTTTTTTTCTCCTGGAAGCACAAGATCCTTTTTTCGGATTGTGATGCACATCTGACTATGAATGTGTATACAACTGTTGTTTCACTGGAAGATCTATTTATGATTTTTTAATTGAAAATTACGAGGCCAAAAAAAAGCCTGCATGGACGAATTGTTCACAATATGATTAATATTAAGAATTTAGAAAACAGGGTAAAATTCTATTTCATGTCAACTTTAACTAATGCTAATGTTACCATTCCACTTATCTCAGAACAACCAGTTTCAAAATATGAAGATTTAAGATGATACTGGAACATTGTTGTCTAGTAGTGTCTTTCAACCTCATTGAGAATAAAAACAGATATGAGAATGAAGAGGGAAATGCATATTATCATGCAAAAGCCTAAAACAATCATTAATGTTCAATAATACTGAATTATATGGTTCTAAATTGAAGGATAAAGGCTCAATGCAACCTATGGCAAACAGCTGTAGTTGTGCGCAAAAAAAGTCTTTACATCCAATGTTTGACCCACCAGTTTACCTCAGTTTAAACATTTACTGTACTTACTCTCCATGTCCTGAGTAGTACATCCAACTTCCTTACTGAGAACCAACTGAGCTTTTGTGGGGTGATTTGGTCTTGGTCATGCACAATGGAGGAGCAACAGACAAGTGTCTCGTCTTTCTGTCTCTGTATGTCTCTCTTAATTGTCTTCTTTCGGAAAGCGTCCTGTTTTGTTGAGAACAGTACTTAGTTCATTAATGAGGTTTTTTGGCAACTGCACACCTCTGTTGGGCAACACAGCCTTCTTGTGTGATAGCTGGGTGAGAGCGCTGGGGTCTTGTTGAAGTGATGGTCTACGCAGAGACTGGAGTGTGTCATCAATCACCATTTTAAGCCCGGAGACACTCGGAGTTCCTTCACTGCTTGCCAATTTATGCATCAAGTCCGGTTGGTTGCTCACATCTGTGGTCATTGGGTTTCGTGTATTTGAACCTTCTATACTTGTAGTGAGGACTGACTTCCCTTTAGCCTGCAGAACAGGGGGAAGTACATGGATATACATGGCTATATGAGTCAAAGGCTGTTTCGTATGCAGTGGATAAACTTGATGCCCAATTCCAACAACCATTTTTCTGGACAAGACGACATGGATATGGTTTAACTGACAACAAAGATGGAGATCAGAGCTGATCTACTGCAAACAGTGCTGGCCTTTAGAAGTGTTCATTGAAGCACAAAAGTCATTAAGCAACATTAAATGAAAAGGTTTGTTAAGTATTTATGACATTTATGTGAGTGTAGAGCAGGTTTAGTGCTGACCTCTCTCTGATGTTTGGCTGTGCTGGTCTTTGCAGTGCTGTAAGTGGATGTTCTTCCTCTGCTCAGGTTATAAGGTAACGATGCACTCTGCTTTAGGTCTTTAGGCCATAAGTCACTGGCATGCTGCAAATACATTTACATTTAAGCATTTACAAGTAGCTTTTTTCCTACTTTGTGTTGAAGATTTACATTTGATCAGTCTATGCAGAACACACGATCTTGTTGATGTCAACGCAATGCTCTACTGTTTGAGCTAAAAGAAACAGGGCAATTTCTAGGCAATCAAATATTTTACAGGTGAACGTTACTAGAAAAACCCTATAGGAAATAACAGTGTTCGCTAGACAGCAAAGGTACAGAAACTTGTCATAATGTCTACTCCACCATAAAAAGTTTGGGTTGATTTTTTAAAAGAAATACTTCAATTCAGATCGGTACATTAATCACTGATGAAAAGTGACAGAAAAGGCATTTAAAATGTTACAAAAAAGAATTTTCAAATTATTCTTCAAAGAATCCTTGAAAACAATGATAATGATGTCCACAAAAAATATTAGCAGCCAACGTTTCAACACAAATACTAAGAAGGAAAGTTTCCTGAGACTAAATGACAGCATATTAGAATGATTTCTGAAGGATCATGTGATACTGAAGACAGGAGTAATGATGCTAAAAATTCAGCTTTGAATCACAGGAATAAATTACATTTTTAAAATATATCAAATTTAAAACAGTATATGTGATGTCACAAGATGCAGCCGTGATGAGCATACAAGACCTATTTCAAAAACATTCAACAATCTTACTGACAGCTAACGTGTGAACGATAGTGAATGATGTCAGCTGAACTTTAATATTAACACTTGACATGACTATAAATAGTTAAACATATGCAAGAAAAAAAAGACATTCACAATATGCAAGTATGCAAATATATGTAGGAATAAGACTATAACGAATAAGACTAAGGAATAAGAAATTAGTATGCAAATATTACGGTGACATCACTTCCTTTTGAATGCTAAGCATTCTATATTTTCGAATTCAACAAAGTTTAATAAATAGTCAATTATTAAGTAAAACTCCTTTATAATAATGTTTTAAGGAATATCATTACTGCCTTCCAAGCACTTTATTTATATTAACTAGGATTTGATTAATTCTCATGACATTTCTAGGCCTGAAAGTCAGACTTTTACCTGATATTTTGATATTTTCCATGACAGTGGGAACTTAGGAAGAAATAGTTTCATACAGAAAATGTATACCTTACTTTTTAAGCTTTGAGTCTCAGGCAAGAGAAATGTTTAAAACTTCCATATATTCTCGAGCAGGTCTAACTAACACTAACTTTTTGACCTTAATGATGTAGGAACAAATGTGCTGGAACATTCTGGACCTATTCCTGAGCTGAACACTCACTAAGACAGCTCATACTTTCCACTGTGACTTTATGGCCTTTGAGTTGTTCTTCACGTCTACATCCTCATTTTAGCAGCAGAAGGTCTCATCTGCCTGTTCCTTTACGTACCCAGCATTGCTCGCCAGTTTCTATGGAAACCATGCCAAGCAGAATGCTGGGTGAAATGGAAGCAGCGAGAGGTTAGAAGAGTCTCAGTGCACAGAGTATCAATTAATCTACCTGCATTGACTGCACAACCGCTTTTAGTACATGTACAGTAATAATGAGACACAACAATATGTACACTGAATTATGGTACACGCCCTCCACTCCTCGTTTACTCTACCGCTTGAAGAAAAAGAAAAAACCCTGCAGCACATCTCTGTGCCCCACCTCCCCGGAAGAGGAAAAAAATTAAGAGTCGAAGCGCTTTATTTTTCTTCCTCATATCAGTTCAAAGCCACAAAAGCAAGAATAAACCTCGACAATGAAAACAGCGAACCTGTGGGAAGTAGATAAGGGTGAGGCATTAGGACCGAAGACAGGGGCAGGAACATCTGAGAAGGTTAGAGGATTGGAGGAGAGATCTAAACAATGGCTAAATCATCTACTACAGTACTTCTCTGCCATCTCTTGCCTTTGGTTTAAGTTATTAATAGTGAATCAGCTGAGTCAGGCCCTCTGTGTGTAGTAGCGCCTGGCTTGGCTAAAGAAGAGTCTGCTGGAACCAGTGTTATTGTGGCAGTCTGCATGACCTTATTTCAGCTAAAAGACCTTTCCAGATAATGTGATTTATACTCATGGAGGATGACCTTGAAAACATTCCCTCAATTCTTAGGGCTAGTTTTCATCTAACTTTCTCTGGGAAAAGGAAATGCAGTGTTATAAAAAGGACTGTGGGGATATCATGCCCCTTGTGAAAAAGAAGCAGCACACTTCAGCATCCTAAAATTAGTACAAATAATATAATACTGAGAGACTTAAGTGTGAACAGAATGTAATGTTAACAGCATGCTAATTGCAATAAAATGAAAATGTATTATATTCTAAATTTACATAAAACCTTTGAGTGCTTTTAGACCCAGTTATGTAGGACATCTTTATATGTAATTTCATAACTACTTCCATTGTCTTTGAAATATGGTTAAAGTTTACTGCCAAAGGTACTGGCAGTCTTGATGAATAAACTTAATAAACACTAAATTACTTTAATGCAGTTTTACTGAAACAGTATGTGTTCTGTATTATATTGGTAATACACATTTGCGATAATTACGTTACAATTGTATTTAAAATATCTAAAGTTAAAAGATATTGTAACGAATCAGCTCATGCGAAATATGAATAATTAACCATAACTAAATATAATTAATTATTCATATTTTAGATACGCTGTAGATATTTAGCTGACCACTCACGGTCAACCGTCTTGTCAATTCTAAGAACGTTAATTTCCTGGTTACAGGAAATAAAACTTTCTTACTGTACAATTCTATAAGTTTGTAACGTAAATCTGAATGATTATTGACTCCGGTTATGAGTAAACAATGAACACGTCAAGTTTGATACAAGTAAGGTTTTATTAACTACTTAAACACTTAAACTGGTCCAACATACTACATAAACATTTAAACTAGTCTAACATACACATACATACACACGCATACAGTTGGTATAGTAAAGGGTTAAAGTTTAGCACTAAAGACAGAGACATAAGGAATGACATTTATGGAAACATTTTGCATATTCAGCAGATCTAAAAACCTGAGGGAAAACGTCAGATTCTTAGTTCAAACAAACCTTGTAAAAAGGGGTAACTGATACTTAATGCATCAATTAAAACGACTAAGTTTGATACTTGCAAGTCTGTATGAACAAAGATTCATGATGCAATCTTAAGGCCCAAGATCTTGCTGAATTTGGTTGATGAGAAAGAGCTAGTTTGAGGCAGAATCACTTGATGAATGAAAGGACTAGGCCGGAGCCTGGCACGAGCATTGGTATCCTGGAGCGTTTCGCACATATTCATTTTAGAATCTCCCTGAACCACCGACGGGGCGGGTCACATGGAGTGTGGCCTATTAAAGCCTGCAGAGATTCACGCCTCTCAAGAGGGGTTCGTCCAATGAGGAAGGCTGAACTCCCAAGCGGGAGGTTGGAAATACTGTGGATTTTTATGACTCTTTGTCTGTAAGCATGGGATTTTGCATATGTAATTCGCTTGGGTATTGATGCACAAATTAGTAAAGATTCTTAAGACATCAATATGTTGCATAGGTATCAGAATATAATATACACACTTGTTTCGATCAAAAGAAGGCGAATTCATAGATACTAAACATGGTAGAGTTACTTATATGAATGAGTGGTTATCGTAAGCATGAATAAAAATAGTATATAATACAACAGATTAAATACAACACAGCAATAATATAAACAATGGCCTGAAGAATATGTGTGTTCATTCAAATAAAGGTTTTCCTATGAATTAATTAGTTGAAAAGTCCATTTCTCCTGTGCATTTGTGTACCTTTGTTTCTGGAGAATGCAGCTAATTAGTCGGCTCGCATTCCACAAGGTTGAAAATGTATCGGGTTACCATGAAACCAGGGTCTTGTTCTGGCGTCCTGGGGTGTTACAAAGTATTTGTGAATCTAGCTAACAAAATATATATTGTATGTTTGATTGGTCCAGACGCTACAAATCCCCCCTTTCGAACGTTGTTGTCCATAGAATAGACAACCACGAGCGATGTCAAGGTGCAGAAAAATCGAACACACACCTGCCACTCACGGCTGGGAGACAGTGGTGGCTTTTGGCTGTTGGTGCCGTGTTGGATGCTGTCAGGTGGTGTGCTGTGGTGGTGTAGGCTGTAGCAAGGTGTGGGTCCTCGAGATTATGCAGCAGGTGTCGAGGCTGTGTCACCTGTCATCCTGAAGTGAGTTAGACCGGGTAGGATGTTTTTGTTGATGCTTTTAGCCAGTAGGCTATCTGTGGTACCAACGATGTGGAACAGCCGGGTTAGACTATCACTGGTGAGAGTGCAGGTGGTTCCAAGGATTGCCGGGAACTGTTATGGAGATTCTATCATGTGTAGAGAATTTCTGACTGACATAGTGATGATGGCAGGAAAGCGGCAGATGGTTGTGAGCTCTCTACTTTGCTCAACATCACTAGAAATCTGATGTTTGCGGTGACGCTTGGCTCTTGTGGCGGCACCGACATGAGCTTGCCTGAGTTGTGTTGGTAGAACTTTCGCTGTTGGGCATGTGGGCCCGATGCTCAATCCAACGTTGTCTGGCTGCATCTGGGGGTGTCGACCGGTTTCAAGGGAAGCTCCTCCCTTGGAGGGGCCTGATGCTGTGTTGAAGCAGGCAAGGAGTCAGAGGTTTGTCATTCCCAGTACTCCTTAGTTGAGTTTTGTTCAAGGAGCTCTTTTGCGAATGTCAGCAGCTCCTGTAACCCAGAAGTAGGCGTGTCCAGCTGTCGTTGTGTAGCCTCCGTTCAGCACCCGTGAGGAGGAGGATGTTGTGGTGGACTGCTGTTGGACATACAGTGGTGTTTGCAGGATGAGGACGCCTCTTCCCAGTGGTTGGTCTGGAACCTGGATCTGCTGCCATGGTGATGGCTCTGTCCTCTTATGGCTAGGGGCTTTCTGTAGAAGGGTATTGCATTGTGGCAATGCTGGGTGCCTTCTGGTGCCCGCTTTGGATTCTGAGTTGTGAAGTTCGGACTCAGTGGGGTTTGACAAACACCTATAGTGGAGGCCTTGTGCTTGTTAAAGACCTTCTGTGTCAGGTTACGCAGCTGTGGATTAGGCATTGTGCGGCAGGCCCTAATTCCTAGATGACTTCTTGCAGCTGGTGTTCTCCGCCATCCCAGGGTAATCGTGAGTTTGGAGTAAGTTTGTCAAAGTCTGTGTAGTAAGCATGGGGAGTTTCACGCCGGCCCTGCTTGGTGTCTGGGGCAGAGATCAGTCCGTGTTCAGACTCTGGGTCTGAGAGTAATTAGGTTGCCAGATGTGTTGTCTCTGGCCAGCTCGTTGGGTCTGTGGGGTCACACGGTGTGTGTGTCTGCAGTGATCCTCTGGAAAGGTCCCTGCCCCACCCCCTTGCGGCTGCTGGTTGGTGACATGTGAACAGTGGCTCTCGCCCCCCCCTCGCAGGTTCGGACTCTTGGCTGAGGGGGTGGGCCTGCTGGGCAGGGGAAGTTCTGTTTCGTGTTTTCCCTTTCTGTTCGCCTTGTGGTTTGCAAGCATATTTCAGTTCATTTGTGGCACTGAATTCACCTCGTTGCGTTGCTTCAGTTCGCCTGAAAATTTTTTTTTTTTTTTCAGCTGCAGAGGTTTTCAGGGAGCTGAATTGTGAAGTGTCAAGCAGAAGGCTTTAACTCCCTTTTCCCCCTTCATAGATGTGCACAGGCGTGGAGGGCTTGCACCGCTGGCGACCGATATTCAGCCGGCTGTCTTTTGATTAAGTCTATGCGCAGTCGGTAGGACTGATTAAATTCTTTCTGAACCAAGTCACGCTCCTTTCTAATTGCTGAGTCAGGGTTTGGACCTCAGCTTTTGCTGCATGCCGATGGCCTTCTAAGGTCTTAGATCTGGTGTCTCTCTCATTTAGTTCCACATATGTTGTTTTAAGAGGGACTTTGTGTGAAACAGTTCTCTTTTCAAGTCATGTGTGATGGCTTTTTCCAGCGGCGCATGGTGTCCAGCGGCTGTTAGAGCCTCCTGAAGACTGGTAATTTCCTTCTGTTGCACCATTCTGTGAAGTTCTTTGCATCCGTTCTGTGCTTTCACTCGTTGAGCAGGTCTCAGTTCTCTGCAGAATTCAGTGACTTGCAGTTTCAGCTCATATACATCCTGTCTGAGCCCCTTGAGGGTGTGGGCCGAGGAGAGAATGATGCTGGTCAGGTCCTGGTGGTTCAGGCTGGGTCTCAGGTGTTCCTTTCTTTGCCCTTGCAGGTCGTTGGCTGCTTTGAGCTGAATGATGTCCATTACAGTGCTCTACTGAGTGTCCAGGTGGTCCTGGTGAGCTGCCAGGGCTGGATGTCTGTGGAATGTCTGCGACATACTGGCACACTTGTGGGAACACCAGAGAGAGAGAGACACAAGGCAAATGCAGGTACGTACAGAGGTGTTAAACTATCTCTAAGGGGAACGGCTGTGTAGGCCGTGTAAGGTATGACTAGCTGGTGGGAGGCAGCTAGTGAGGTAGGGTGCTATGTTTTTGTGTTCGTGAACACAAAGGAAGAGTTTGAGTAACTTTGTTGAGGGGCCGTAAGCAGGGGTCAGCTGATGACCGGGCTATACTACTGATGGTTCACGGGTTTGGTCACTATGACGAAACTGAAATAAAATAAGATGAACTCAAAAAAAAAAAGGAAAATTTTTACCTATTTTAGTTTTGTTTCTAAGAGATATGGCTAAGCAGGTTTCACTTGTGGGTGATGCTGCAATAGACTTCATAACCCTAGGGTTAGGCTGTTAGCTAAACTAGCAGGGACCCACCAAATACCTCGTCAAAAAAGAAAAAGAAACAGTGGGAATTGTTTCTAGTTTTATGTTAGCCTACATTGTGTTGCAATGGTAGCTGCCCTTCAACGTATTAGGCCTGGCACTGAGGCGTGAGGAGAAGTAGAGAGGAAACAGGGATTATGCTACTAATAACCTGTATAACTCGCTAAGGAAACAACAGTTGCTCGAACTACTGTAATCCTATCCAAAAACGACGATGGTGATGGTGAAATAACTAAAATAAGGTAAAAGTAAAAACACAACAACAACAAAAAAAAATTAAATAAATAAAATAAAAAAAAGGGGTCCTAAGAGCTGTAGGAAATTAAAAGGGGAAGTAATAACAAAATAAAAAAAAAAAAAAGGAATAAAATAAAAAAAAAAAAAAAAATTTTATTTAATTAAATCTCAAATTTAATAAAAATCTATTTAGCTGTATTGGTACATTTGTGCTAAACAAATGTAAATAAATGCAATAAAATTAAAAAGAGGTAGAATAAAGTCAAAACAAAAATAAACAATAACACAAGTAAAACCCAGTATGTGGGTGGGTCCCACAGGGACCTGTGAGGGCATCAACAGGAAGTGACACCAGGAGTGACGGAGAGAGAGAGGGAGAGAGAGAGGGAGAGAGAGGTGTGGTTAGAAAGTTACACTTTACACTTATCTAAGTGTTAGTCAGATGCTAACAGCTAGCAGTGAGGTAAAGGGCTTAGCTTAAGAGTAAGCGTTAGTTACACGCAATTCTTTGTCGACACACAGGTCTGTGAAGTGAATGCAGTTGTCAGATTAACCGGAAGAGTCTGATCACACTTCCGGGGTCACATGTTGCTAGGAGACCAATGCAAGCTCACCACAGGTGCAGGTGGAGCAGACTTGCACAGCTGTGAGCATGCATGGGAAACTCATGCATGTCCCATACAAATTCATTCATTACTCAAAACAGCACATTCACTTCACAGGCAATGGTGGATTCGTAGTTAGCTACGCTAGAATAACACCATTAATTTTACGTAAATGTTTCAAATGAGCGGGTCATAATGAAATACAATGATACGTAAAACATAATAAGGCCTTAAATTAATGAAAAGAGGAGTATAGCTCAGATCACCTACAAACAGTTCTGAAAAAGGGGATTTCTTCGCCCAAAATCAGACTGATGTATTCTGGTACCATTTATATGAGCTGCTAATCTGAGATTGCGTCGTCAGAAAATAGACTTATGCTCCACTAACAACAGAGATTAGGATTTCTTCGCTAAAATCAGGTTAGTTTCTTATCGTACGATTTAAAAACATTATAGCACTGGAAAAAAAAAAAACTTTCTAATACCTGTGGGAAGGCACTTCAAGCTATAGTTTTATCTGATTATATTCAGAACTTGGTGCGCGCATGTATAAGAGTTACATAAATGATTCACATGAGTGGGTCGATATGAATAAAATGATACATAACACATAATAAGGCCATAAATCAGTGAAATGAGGAGCATCGCTAAGATCACCTACACAGTACTGAAGAAGGGGATTTCTTCGCCCAAAATCAGACCGATTATTCTGGTACCATTTATATGAGCTGATAATCCCGAGATTTCGTCGTCAGAAAATGACTTAGCTCTACTAACACAGAAATTAGGATTTTTTCGCTAAAGTCAGGTTAGTTTCTTAGCGTACGATTTAAAAACATTATAGCACTGAAAACTTCTTACAGCTCGTGGAAGGTACATTCAAACTATAATTTTATCTGGTTTTGCTCAGGAACTGGTATGCGCATGGAGAAAAAGTTACTAAAACTTATGAAACAGACACATAAGACTGATTATTGGGTCTGCTTGCAAGCAAAGTTTAAAACGACTCCACCGTTCTAAAATACTGCTCGTACTGCATAAAGTAGGAAACCATTGTTTTCTGGTTAGCTTGTCAAAGTTGCTGGGGGTCGCATCATGCGCTGCTGCAGGGAAGCTTGGAAGGGACCCCCTCCTCTCTGTGGTTGATGGAGGTATTATGGGTCTGTCTGCTGAGTTGTTAAGCAGAAAGTGCTGGCTCCCACTTTCGTAGCTTCGTGCACCTGAGGGAGTTTTGCACTGCTGAGTGAGGATGAAGGAGTAGGGTGTCTCTCCCACTGCGTTTTGCAGCCTATAAGAGTACCTGAGTCCTCTTTGGACCATGTCAAGCTTGTCTTGAGTGTTGTTCAGCTGCTGGATCAGAGTATCAATTCTGGCAACTTTGTCTAAGAGTTCAGAATTTGCTGCTTTAATAGTAATATTGTGTGGGTGTTTCCTTTCCAGGTCATTTCTGGCTACCTTTTCCAGGTGCTCTTGCTGTTCAGCAGCTGTCAGAGCCTTTTAAATCTATTGATTTCCTCCTGTAAATCCATTCTGCTGGGGTCCTTGTGGGAAACCGCCGTGATCTGTTGCTTGAGATCACACGGGGACTGTCGAAGAGGTAAAAAACAAGATGCTAGACAATCTATAATCATGCATATTATAATAGCAGAATAAAGAACCGGTAGCACTGAACATGAAAAGGTGATTTAGAATGTGTTTGGTGGGGGGCATTATCTAGTTCATGAATAATAGTTAAAATGCATATGCAGGACTCCGTGTTGCATCTGAAACGTTGGGTTTAATGCATATACTTAAAGGTGTTGACAAAAACATTATTAGTATGAAGTATTATATGCATTAACTGTGGACTACAATTATCATGAGCTCATGCAAGGCACAAGAATGTGCATAAGTCATCAAATTAATGCATTAAATATATTTTTTATAATGTATTATATACTGTATGTAAAGGCTTGAAGTGAAGTGTTAGACTTTTAAATCAGCTTTTAAAGGGAGATTTTTTTTTAGCAATATTCATAAACGTCAGTGTTTGATGTTACTTTCAAAAAACAAACTGTTTAGTTCTGGATTTTGGTCATTAGAAAAACCAGTTAAAAACCACTAATCTACAATATGACTTCAGTGCAACATTGTCAAGCAGACAACTATTAAGAACAAGAGCAAGATCTTCTGAATCCTGGAACATGTTCAGCAACACATATTTGATGTGCTTCCTCCCATAACGCATCCCGAAACGCCCGTTTGCTTCCTGCGATTGCCCGATATGCTTCTACGGAGCTTTACATGCATGCATTTGTCCAAATCTGACTGTGATCTCGGACAGAATGACGTGAGGCCAGCTTTATTTTCCAGGATAAGATCTGATCTGAGAGCAGGTTTAACGTGAAGAGCATCTGTCTGTGCTGCAAACACACACTGCTCACA
Organism: Sinocyclocheilus anophthalmus; assembly: GCA_018155175.1. Taxonomy (NCBI): domain Eukaryota; kingdom Metazoa; phylum Chordata; class Actinopteri; order Cypriniformes; family Cyprinidae; genus Sinocyclocheilus; species Sinocyclocheilus anophthalmus. Next base: position 3,306 of record JADLZN010007295.1, on the reverse strand, counting down.
CAGAAACAAACGGGATCACATTTCTAATAGAGAATCACTCACTTGGCAGCGTTTCTTCTTAAGAGGAATGAAATGAAATGGAGAGCTAATGGAAACTATTGCTGAACTCTACTGCTTCTCAGATGTTTCTCCTCTAGATTTGCCCGATCAAACTAGAGGATCTCACTTCTCAGATGTTTCTGCTTAGAAAAAGACCTCCGTACTCTCGTGTATGTCTCCTCTAGAGTTTGAGATTTGCCAGAACCCAGAGGATTTTATTACATTGCATTGCTCATACGTTGAACGTTCAAAGCTCAGGAGACATAAATGAGTTTTTAATTCAAGTCTCAAGTACAAACTTTCAGATGTTTCTCTTAAACACCCTGATCATTTTATTAACTCTGATGAGAAATGCTTGAGTTCAGATTGAAGTTTTTCCCTCTATATATCTGTCTTATTTCTCAGAGACAGCAAAGAGGTCAGATGGAGGAAAAAAGGCTGCATTCTGCTTTTCATAGTCTTTTTTTTTGTGAGAAAGTCCTCACATGAGTCTCCTCTAGTATTTCAGAAGAGATCTCAACAATGAGACACTGAAGTCTGCAATGAAAAGTCAGAGATCTCAAGATGAACTCAATGATTTCTCATTGAATAATCAGAACTGCTCTCCATATGCATATCACAGCTGTTCTGTTCACAGCAGAAACATCTGATACAATGCTCAAATTTGAACGAAGCATAACCGAGACCTGCATTAAGTCTCATCTTCTTCTCATCAGAGCTGCAGCAGGAATATCAAACTGTAAGCTCCCTATACTGTGTCAGCACTACAGTAATACTGAACATCAACAGACAGAAGAGACGGTCATGTGACGGTGGCACACGCTCTGAATCCGGGATGAACAGGAACGCCGAGTGCAGAAGACCGTGGCTAAAAAACAGGATTAGCAGCCGAGCAGCTAAAATCATGCCCACAGGACCTGAAAGAGACCCCTGTCTGTGTGTTCTCAACAGGATATTCTACAGGAACAGCTGTCAACACAAGGAAACACTGTCCAGCTCAGCACTTTAGAGCAGTATTACTCAGACTGACTTTGAGTTTGCATTTGAAGGACACACTCGGACTGACACTCACATTATGTTAACACACTGCATCTATACACTACGATCTGTACAAATAAACATCTTATATTTTATCAAATAATATTTAATAATAATGAGGAACAATATCATTATCATGAAATCCATCTACATTAAAATTAACAGAAGATTAATAATGTTACAGAATATTTAAAATATATGTCTATATATATATATATAAAATTATAAACTCTCCACACGCACTTCACCACCACACATATACAAATATATATAATGACCTCATATGCATAGCCTATATAAAACATATAACATTCAAAATATATCCAAAACATTTATGTTCTGTCTTGGTCGACCAAGGTCACTTGGGTTCATTCGGGTCTGAGATTAATAAATCTGATCTCATGCCGTGTACTTGAGATTGCCCTGGGTAAAGAATACCATGGTTTGGGGTAAAATAACAGGATTATATATCTTTACACACATACACAATATATCTATTTATATATAATATATAAACACAAATCTTATGTCACTTAAAAAATGTAGTGTAGCAGTATCATGATTCAGTGATGAGAAGTGGATGACCAAACCCATGGATTTAATATACTAAGGTACGATGTCTTGGCAATGGTAAAAATGATTTTCCATGCTATGTTCTACAGCAATGCAAGTCATGACATAAAAACAATCTAAACATTATAACACTTAGAATCAAAATAGTGCTCTGGCAGAAAAACAGTCAGTGATTGTATGAAGTGTGAATACCATGGTACTGTTCGATTAACATATTCATAACCCTGCTACTGTCAGCTACTTCCAACATGACTGCATTATACAATAATAATTTTAAACCTAGCATGTTTGTATGGAAACGTATTAATATGCATTAAATCGCTGTGCAACAGAAGCCGGAATGTAAAAGAGCCCCGCATACCGAGATCTGCAGCATCCATCAGCGAGTCCGCGTCCTCCGCCGCGCATCCTCCGGCCGCGGCTCCCTCCATCGGATCCGGATCAAGCGAGCCGCGGAGCGTCAACGCGAACCAAAGCAAGCAAACACGGAGCGCGTCATGATCTGGGTCCGCGGTGCGGCGCGTGAGCGAGTCCGCGCAGCAGTGACGTCACCAGAGTATCCCCTTGTATGTATGTACATATGCTGGCATTTCATTTAAATATTATTTAAGTTTAAAGCACTATAAAAGCCTCCAATTTTCCATTAAATTAAATAGTGAGGACAAATTTACCATTAAAAAAAAGGAAAACACTGCAGTTTTTAAATGGGAAAATACCGCTCTCTACCGGGACCACAAATACAATACACTTGAAAACCATCTCTCTCTCTCTTCTCTCTCTCTCTCTCTCTCTCAAACCACACGCACTCTTCTCTCGTCTCTTCTCTCTCTCTCACCAGTGGGTGGCACACACAAAACTCTTACACACACCACACAAACACACACGCACTCTCACACACACACACACATACACAAACAAACAAACAAACACACACACACACACACGCACTCTCACACACACACACACACCACGCACTCTCACACACAAGCACACGCCCACTCACACACACACCACACGCATTTCACCACACACACACACACACACACGCACTCTCACGCTCACACACCCACACGCACTCACACACACAACACACACTCTCTCTCTCTCACACACAAACTCACAAACACACACCCACACACGCACTCTCACACACACACACGCACTCACACGCACACACACACACGCCACGCATCACACACCAAACAAGGCATCTCACACACACACACGCGCACTATCACACACTCACTCTCACACACGCACACACACCCACACACGGCGCACTCTCACGCTCACACACGCACACTCACACACGCACTCACTCACACACACGCACTCACTCACACGCACGCACTCTCACACACTCTCTCACGCACGCACTCAAACACTCTCTCACGCACTCTCTCGCACTCTCACGCACTCACTCCACTCAAACGCACACTCCCACACTCACTCGCACACTCACTCTCACGCACTCACTACTCACGCACTCTCTCTCACTCTCTACGCACCACTCATCACACGCACACTCTCTCACACCTATCACTCATCTCATGCACTCACTCACACGCCGCACTCACAGCCGCACTCTCAAAGGCACACACACTCACTCTCACACCCTCACTCTCACACACTCACTCACTCACACTATCACACACA
>JADLZN010007293.1:0-18816 GCA_018155175.1 Sinocyclocheilus anophthalmus | reverse complement strand
AACACCCTCCTGTGTACTAAATAAAACTAAAAAAAAAAATTCTGGTGTAAGATTAAGGCAAGCACTGATCAACAGGTAAGTATGTTGAACCAAAACTGTTAAAGGTAAGTCATTTCTTGATAATTAAGTGTTATATGGTCCACTGAATCATACTCAGACTTAATGCTGACAATAATGAAACCACTTGAGAGAGAACTGTTAGGAGATTTATTTCTTAGCATAAAAGGTACAAGATGAATACCAAATTATTGTTTAAGTGTGAAAATGTAGCCAAAGTAACACCCAGACATTCAAAAACCATGGACTTGGAAAAGGCCCCTGAAATAATCAGGTCTTCACTAAGTTTTCATTTAGTGATGAGTGAACTTTTGCTAGAAAAAGAGCAGGAGAAAAAATGTCTCAGAGCCGGCAAAAGCTGTGAAAAGAGTGACACTTTATCTCACAGAGTATGACGCAGCCTTCAGAAGTGACATGCATGGTTGTTGTCACCACTAGAACTACCGACTGTAGCCAAAGCACAATAAACTAATTTAGCTTTTTCCAAGGCCCATATTTACAAAATATAGACTTCTGGGAATCCATACTCTGGTCTCATGAGACCAATTCAATCATTTCAGATCCAAAAGCATCCAAAATGTTCTGGTGTTGCTAGAGGAGGAGTACAGAGAGAAGTGGGCCTGGTTCCCACAGTGAAGTTCAGTGGTAGTAAAGCTCTTATATAGGGATGCATGAGTGCTGAAGGTGTGAGGGAGTTCTACTTTATCAACGCTGTCATGAATTCACACACACCACTGTGTGATGTAATACAAAAACCTGAAACTGAAGACGCTACCCTTTATCACTTCACTGCATTGGTTGGGGCTCTTTTTTTTTTTTTTTACAGACAATGAAGATATTCATTCTCCTGAAAGTGATCATTAAGAAAATACATCTTTTATGTTTATTCAGAGGGGGTGTACTCATTTATGCTGTGCACTATATATATATATATATATACTTTATATATATATATATATATATAATAATATATATATAAATATATATATATATATATATATTATATATATTATACTGTGTGTGTGTGGTGGTGCTGTGTGTGTGGTGTTATCTAACAGTATATATATTGGAAACACAAAAAAATAACAGATTATTATATCTTATTTAGTTATTTTATATATTAGATTTTCATATATCGTATGATTAAAGTATGTCGTGCTTGTAAAGTACTGTACATACTGTAATATACTGTATAGTTGTATAATAGCTACAGTGCTGTTAATATGTTAGTTTGTTATTGTTTGTTTACTTATTTATTTTGTCTAAATTATTGGGAAACAGTCAACAGTTTCCCATAAGAAAAACAGCTTAATAAGCATACTAAGTAAGATTGAAGAATTTTATTGAACCTATTAAAGTGGATGTTATTATACCTTGAGGATTAGGGGATTGAAACTTATCATTCGCTTGTGCGAAAAAAACAATAGAAGTACCAACATCTAAAAACCAAAGTGTGTGTGTGTGTGTGTGTGTGTGTGTGTGTGTGTGTGTGTATGTGTGTGTGTGTGTGTGTGTGGTGTGTGGTGTGTGAGTGTGTGGTGTGTGTTTGGGGTGGTGTGATCGATCTACATTAAGCTCCTCCAAGCTTATTATTATATGAAAGGTTTATGAGCAGTCATGTCTTCTGTAAACAATTATTCATGGACTGTGATTCCCTTCAAGCCAAGAGCAACAACCCATATATTGCAGATATAGCAAGCGTGTACAGTCTCATTTATAGAAGTGCAAGACCTTTTTTTTCTGTGAATGCTGCTAATGGATTTTTAACACATAAAGCTTCTGTCCACACATAGCCTACGTACATACACACAGCTGCTGTTGCTCAGAAACCATCTGCTGTGTTTACTGTACACTGGAACAGCAGGTGAATTAGGTTTCTCCAGCCCAACTGTATTCTGTCTTAGTCTTTCATCATAGAGAGAGCGAGAGAGAGAGCGAGAGAGAGATAGGGGAGGAGAGGTCTTAATCTCACTATAAAAGCTGACCCTCCTTTACTGCGGCTTTATTCGTATTGACTGGGTCCATCTGCGCTCTCTCTCTCTGTATCTGCCTCTGTGTCATGAGAGCTAATTTGTCCTTCATCCTCATTTCTAATAGGAAGTCATTTGGGCCACATAAGGATTCATTATCCTAACAAGTCTTAGAACAGATGGGCTCACATTACCAAGCTAGAGCATTCACCTTGTGAAAGAAAGGAGATGAATAAAGGGAAATAACAAATAATAGACAAAACTGTAAAAATATTATGCCGAAAGAGAAACAGAGAAGGAAAGAAAAATTATTTTGCCAGAAACTGTACACGAGTGTGCAAATGCAAAGCATATGTATTTTCTGGTAAATTATTTTAAATAAAAAAAAAATCATAATTATACATTGTAAAAATAATGTATTGTTGAATAAAATAGAAATGTTTTTAAAAATTTGATTTGATTATTTGGATGAATATATTACTTTGATCTAATTATATCTGTAGTTTAGTAAAAAAAAAAAAATTATAGATAATATATATATCTATATTATTATTATTATTTTATTTAGTATTCTAAGTATGTGTATTGGTAAAAAAGGTTATAACATTTAATTATATGTGTGTGTGTGTGGTGGGTGTGGTGTGTTTATATAACATACAGATATTGTAAAATACATAATTAGTAAATTTGAACTGTTTTCTTATAGATAGATAGAAAGAGTCAGATGATAGATAGATGTAGATAGATAGATAGAATGATAGAATCAGTTTAATTCTTATTTATGTTTTGACATTTCTGAACTCAACGGTGCACAAAATCAAGTATATTTCTGGACTACAGAAATTAGAATGAAGGGGTAGTTGGGGGGAATGAAAAGATTGTCCAAGAGGAAAGGTGAGATGCAGCAGGGAGGTAAAGTATGAAAGAAAAAGATGTAGATCTTTTTCAAGCCTGTATTGACTCTCCTCTCACATAGCTGATCGATAGCTCGGGTAGTAAGAGGTGCTTTGTGATTGAGGCTTATGGTTTGAATGAAGCTTAGAAGGGGTTTGAAGCCACACTTCAGTGAGAGAGCACTGTTAGGAGTATCCCAAATCCCTGCTGTCCGCTCAAATGCAACACGTCCAATAACACTTCAGGGTCACAGGTCAGAATCGGCTTTTATTAGCATTAGAATTGTGCTGACTATGCTTTTGGTGTACTCGACAATTAGTGATTGGCTATTTTATTGGTTTCCATTCAAAAGAATAAGGATTTTTTACCAAACAGTGTTTGGTTTCCAATGTTGTTATATTTTATTTTAATGCACAACAAGTCCAAACAAAGTAGTCATAATGATATCCAAAATCATAAAAAGTTCCCAGGAGGACTTGAAGGTAAGACTACTAATGCACTTAGCAACTTACCAATTTATCATCAAGGTGCTGGCCAGTTCACTTCTAGAGATTTACATGTTCATCCAATAAATGTGTGATAGGCCCATAAACATGACTAGTGTAAGGCTGACGCATCACATGATGAATAGCTGGCGGTCAGTGCGACTCTTTTGTCGTAGGGTTGTGTCAATAAAAACGGACTCTGTGCGTCAATTCACCAGCGAATCAATCAACGCTCATAAACCATACTGTCATTTTACTGGATTTCTCTCTCGCCCCGTTTCTCTCTCTTTTATGTCTACTCTCTGTGTAAATCAAATTTAATGGCCTATAATAATCACAACAAAATGCTTACATGCGCTTGTACTGTACGTGCGTAAACAGAGACAGAGCTAGCGCAAATGCTAATGCCTGTGTGATGAGATTCCTCCCTTGTTTTAAGGAAAACAAATGACAGCGGCAAAGTATATATAGTAGTCATCATCAGGCTGATTTATTCTTATACAGAATCATGAAATGGGAGACAAAGACAGAATAGGACGAGGGTGTCGAGGACAGTTGGGGAATCGGAGTCAGCCCCTCTGTGGCTATGATCGGAAGTCTTGTTTTTCAACCACGCGAGGGTTATTTCGCTATACTCGGGTTTTGAATTTATTCCATGAATGCAACAGTCCCGGATAGTTAATATAACGTCGGGATGAAGATAAGGGTGTGCTTTATGCTTAGTACATTCATGCTCATCTTCCTTCCCCATCCTATGAGAAGCTGAAGTGTTTTGCCAGAAACGGCGCCAGGTTTGTGTAACCATAGCAGCGGTGGCTGAGGGGATATTCCTCAAAGGGTTTGGGAAATGAGGTCTGTGTCGTTTAATGTAATCTCCGCAGTCTTTTGTTAACGTGTGAATGTTTAATGGCCGATGGAGGGCCTGTCATCTGTTTTGAAAGCAGAACATGGAAATTGTGTGCGCGACAAACATCCCACGTCCCACTTCACTCATTGCTGGTTCTTTATTGTATGTTCTTTTGGTTTTGAGAGCCTACCCTTATGGGCCCACAGATGAGGGAACTCTCCAGCTCTTCAATTATATATCAGGCTTGTGAATATAAACCAGTATTGGGGAATACAGTAACTAACTAAAAGTAGCAACACTACTACAATTTTCAGTATAAATTTCAGGGTTAGTTCCACATACAACTGGAAAGTTCGTCATGATTTATTCCCTCATGTTGTTTCAAACCTGTATGGCTTTCTTTCTTCTTTTGAACAAAAAATAAGATATTTTGAAGAATGCTGTTAACCAAAGTATGTGGAAAAAATACAATCAAAGTCAATAGCTACTCTCAACCGTTTGCTTACGAACATTTTTCATGAAGGGCCATATGAAATCCGTTTTATTTCTTTTCTTTTCAAATTCCATTTTTTTCCATTTTCATTAGTTTCTAGAATGTTTTAATGGTAAAATTAAGTTTTATTAATCAAAAAGCATGTCTCATTAATTAAAATCATGAAACTTAAACAAACTATTTAACATCAATTTATTAAAAGTTTAAAAAAATGCATTCTTAAGGCACTAAAATAGTAGTATTTTTTCTCAAAACAGGTTATTTTTTACAAAATTCGGTTTTTACGGTATTTTCTGGATCCATTTGAGGTAATTCCATATGATCAAAAACATCTCTAATTGATTTTATTTTAAAAATTGTAGATTATTCAAAGTAGGCGGATGTTTGCTGTGTTGGTACATTTTTGCTAAAATAAAATTCTGGCAAAATTTTTTCGGTAAATTCCTTTAAAAACATATATATAAAAGTAATATTTCTGTCATGGTTTCTTCAAGTTAAACCATACTTTTATTTTGAGGGGTTGCTGTGAAGAACTTTAAGTTTCTGTTTGTATGTATGACGATAGTTTTACTCAAAATAAATGGTAAAATGCTAATGAAGAGACTCTCAGAGAAGTTCTATAGATTATGTTCGAGTGTTCATGTACTCATATATTGAGGCGGCAGAGGCTGAAATCACTGCAAGCGTCACACGCACTTCAGTGTGTAAACAAAACCGCACATCTGCGCCATTCATTAACACAGAGACCCGAAGAATTCATATTCAAATAGTCTTTTGCAGTTATTTACAGACTCTTAGTCCATGTCGCGTTTTGGTTTAAGTACACTGACCTACTCTTGATTTATCCATCCAAAATTTGGCAAATTCCATGACATTCAGCATTATACTTTTGTGTTGAAACAGACAGAAAGAAAAATTATAAGGTTTGGAAACAGTGACAAATTATGTATAAGCATTTTACTTTTATTGTAAAAATTATTTTATAAAATAAAATATAATTTATTCAGCAGTGTTTATTTGATAGATCATATCATCTGATGTAAACATAACATACATGCAGTATGCATATGAATAAAAACATGCACTGAGACCTTAGAGTGTAAAAATTGGCACGATAAGAGGTTTGTGGTTTACAAATGTGCACATAAATTCAAGAGCACAATCTGGCTGTTGAAAGCATCTGTACAGTATGTGTGTGCGAAACTAGCTGCTAGGGCAATTTGCAGAGAGGTGTGCGTCCCCTGGAGTGGAGGTGTAAGAGAGTGCCGAGAGAAGATCCGAGGGAACCGACCTCCAGCGCACATCCACACACTTATACCTTGACACAAACACAATGTAATCCACAGAAATAAATAGAGAAGGACCGAGAACACAGAGAAGAAAAGAACAGGGATGAACGGAGTGTGTCTGTAGGAGATGAGGAACAGCATCTTCACTACTTCCTGATTTTGATGCCGCGCACCACTGTGGTTCCTCACCTCATGAATATTAATAAGTTGCTTCATCGCCATAGGTGCATTTCTCTTCTTTTCTTCTGGTTCCACCCCTTCAGATCCTTTTATGTAGACCTGATAAAAGAAAGAAAGGATTGTCTTTTGGGATACAAAGAATAGACACACACAAGGCATTGCCATCTAGTTCCCTGAACAGCCAAAATGAAAAAGTCCCTTTCACATGGCCTTTTAAAGTATTTCATGAGTGTTTAAGTGGTGTTTGCTTGAACTTTGAGTGTTGTTTGGCACTTTACTTACTGGGAACATTGTGAAAGTCCAATGAAATGTAAGTGACAGATCTTTTCTTCTGTATTGTAACGTATGTACATCTGAGAGAAAGCGATTATTAAAAAAGAAAAGTTGGGCGAGACTTGTTCATCGATTGAGCTTGGATTTTGAGGTGAATGGCTCAAATTTTAAGGGGACAAAAACTGTTGGAGAAGTCCTGCATAATCTGGTTGTTTTCACAGGGAAGGTTTAGGTGATTAAAACTTACAAGGTCAAAATTATTTTTAAAAAGTTAAAGTCTTGTAAGGAAACAGTCAATAATTTAGCCAAAGGGGGAATCATGTAAGATTTAAAGGGAAAACTCACCATTAATATGCAGGGAATTTGGACAGAGTCATTGTTTTACGGCTGATCACTGAGATGGCCAGCGGTTCAGTGAACGAGCCGTATGACAGCATTTCTGCAATGGATATCTATATCCAAAATCTAGTGGAAAACACTATTAATTAGAACCAAGTAAAAAACAAGATCGCCGTTTAAGACATTAACTGTGAGACAAAACCAAGTGATACTTCTCTTTTCCAATAAAATAAGGCTTATTGATAAAATCTAAGACATATAAACTATCTAAACATAACACACGCATCAAAAGGTTCAGAAAGGGAGGGAACTAATAAAGAGAATGAAAATGTGATATCCCAAGTTTACAGCAATATGTGCATTCATAGATCTGAACAACCATCAATCACCTAATTAACCCTCGCACTGAGTTCCTCAATGCGGTTAAAATTTAGATTAACTGCACCAGTTTAGTTAGCCTCTGGAGGTACTTAGTTCTGTGATGCGGGTTCCTTTCTGTCTGGGCTGAAAGGGGTTTCCCGAGGTTGTGCATTGGCTGGGGTTCAGTCTTGGGAAGCCAGTGGTTGGGCGTCGGCTGACGACGCGGAGTTGTGTTTGAAGTTGAAGTTTTAGACAGCACTCTTTTGGGAGATGCGGAGTTAGGCAAACTTAACTCAAAACACGAAACTCTTAACGGAAAATAAAACAAACTAAAGAAGTAGAAATAGAAGTAAAGTTTGACGAGATTGGTGGCGTTTCTCCTCATGGTTTTGGGGGAGATGGCGTGTAAGCCAGAGCACGCTAAAAAGCTAAAGAAGCATGATTAAAAAACATAGCTCAAAGCTGGCTAAAAAGAGGAGAGTAAGAGCAAAGAAGGGGGTTGAAGAAGAGAACCAAGAGAACCAAGAGCGAAGAGAGAAGAAGAGATGGTGTTTCTAGTATTTAAACCAGGCTTTTTACCACACCCCAAATGGTGTCTCGACCAATTTTAGCTCGGGGTGTTGCAATGTTTCTCCTTCCCATTCATAAATCAACTGTTATCTCATCATTCACATGATCTGCGTTTTTTCCCGCTCTGGTACGAGTATACACTTTGGACATGATTTCTTATAATAAGAATAAGATACATTTGACAACGAAGTGATTAGAATAAACATTTCAAGCATTAATTCTCAAACTCACACATACCAAACATGAATACGAACCATTAAGCTATTCAATAGTTATTAACAATACATAAACAATAAATGATTAAAACATGATGGTTAAACATGTGGGTTACATACATAATATGGAGAGATTAGAATATCGAAATGGTTGTTGATGGGGCACAGTCCTTGTAGTGTCAATTAGATGCATATTTAAATGGAAATGAAGTTTCCGTGCCATTCTGTGAAAGTAAGGATACGTTCTGTGAAGACCAGAGGTTAAGAGGTCTCTCATAAGGAATTTCAGTCTGTTCGGTCTCTTAGGTGGGGGATGTCAATTCTAAATCGCTCGTGACTGTAGTTACAATCATGTGATGGTCATGCAGTCATCTCTTTGACCATTTAATCTTGATAACTTGCCCCAAAATTGACAATCTCCTCGGACTTGTCAATGTGTTCTTTTGTGTTAATGTTGAAAACCGTTCTGTGACAGGGGGGGTTGGGCTTGCTTCAAGACCGGGGTAATGCTCGGTTGATTTATATTAAATGCTTAAGAACTTGTCAGTTGTGTTCTAGAGCTCCGTATTAATTCTGTAATCTCTTGAGTGTTATCTCTGATCTTTTATTACCTTCATCAGGTAACAAGTCATCTATCAGGTTCCTGGTTTTGGGGGACTGGGGTGGTCTGCCATATCCTCCTTACGTTACCCCTATAGAGAAGACCACTGCACGCATGATGGCCAAAACTGCTTCTCAGATGGGCGCAAACTTCATTTTAGCACTTGGTGACAACTTCTACTATAAGGGCGTCAGTGACGTCAATGACCCTAGATTCCAGGTTTGGTTTCTGGAGTTTAGATCCCTTTTAGTTTTGTAAAGGCAGGATTTATTTTATTTGAATTTATTTTGATCTTGTTTGTTAATGAGAGCCTGAATCCTCATGAAGTGGGTCTACTGCTGAAATGTCAAATGCTAACGCTACAAAAGTGGTTGCGTATTGGTATGACTATTTCTAGTTGTGTGCTGGGTGTAAAAAGTGCAAATTGGTGTAGAAGAGTTTAAGCTGTCTTGTCTAATATAGGGGTGCTCAGTCCTGCTCCTGGAGGGCCAGTATCCTGCAGATTTGAACTCCAACCAGCTCCAACACACCTGCTTGGAAGTTCTAGTGAGTCTGAAGACCTTGATTACTCTGGTTCATGTGTATTTAAGGTTGGCACTAAATTCTGTAGGACCGTGGCGCTCCAGGAACTGGTTTGGAAACTCCTAGTCTAATCTCTTCCACCTAATGTAGGCCATGGCCCTTTTTTTAATTCTTTGTAGGTCACGTTTGAAGATGTCTACACTCAGGATTCTCTTAATATTCCATGGTACGTCATTGCTGGCAATCACGACCATGCAGGAAACGTCCTTGCTCAAATTGAGTACAGCCAGAAGTCAAAGAGATGGTACGTGAGCCAATGTGTCTAGGCCTCCATGTCTAATTTAGTTTGGTTTCCTGGCTCTTAAGCTGGTTTGCAATTTAATTATATTGTCAGTGCAGCTGTGCCCGGTGTGTAGACTTGGCAGATGCCCTGTTCTTTTCCAAAAAAAATTAATGTTCTTTCCATCTTCAAGGAACTTCCCTTACTACTATTATGAGATGAACTTCCGCATTCCTCGAACAGACAGCACACTGACCATCATCATGCTGGACACGGTGTTGCTATGTGGCAACTCTGATGACTTCCTTGACCAGCAGCCCGATATCGATCCTTCCGGATGTGTCGTGTCGTTCAGGTACTTAGACTCAGCGAGGGAAAAGAGTGATGGGTATGTCACCAGTGCTTGCTCTGCTGACAGTACATAAGGACTGTTGACAACTTAAGATGAAGCCTCACACACAAGCTCTCTCAGGAATAATAGGGCCCTTTTTCTTTCTGTCAATAACCATGAAGTGTTTCAGGGTGTGTGTTCGCACTCAAATAGTATCTAAAATATATGTAATGTGGGAATAAAAGAAAGCCCTGGAGGTGAATCTGTGGCCTGGATTAACACAGTTCAGCAGGCATTCACACATGGTGGGATGTGAATCTGGTTTATTGTCAACTTTGCATGTTTCCTTGGGGATGCCGGAATATAGTCAGTCAAGTCACCTTTATTTATATAACACTTTATACAATGCAGATTGTGTCAAAGCAACTGAACAGCATTAATTAGGCAAATAGTGTGTCAATAATGCAAAATGACATTAGTAAACACTAAATTTTCAGTTAAAATCAGTTCATCATTGATTCAGTGATGTAATCATCCAGCTCAGTTCAGTTTAAATAGCATCTTTGCAATCATTTGCAATCAAGTGTAACGATTAGCGCTGGACTGGAAAAGGAAGTGTCCACTACTAAGCAAGCCAAAGGCGACAGTGGCAATGAACCAAAACTCCATCGGTGACAAAAAATGGAGAAAAAAACCTTGGGAGAAACCATGCTCAGTCGGGGGGGGCCAGTTCTCCTCTGACCAGACGAACAGCAGTGCATTCGGCTCTGCAGAGGACTCATCTGGTTCCTGTGGTCTTGTCCCGGTGGTCGTCTGAGACAAGGTCTTTACAGGGGATCTGTATCTGGGGCTCATCTAGTTGTCCTGGTCTCCGCTGTCTTTCGGGGCTGTGGAGGTCCTTTCTAGGTGCAGATCCACCATATGATTAATAAACTGACAGAGTGTGTCTGCCTCACGAACAATGTTAGGTAGGTTATTCCAGAGTTTGAGCGCTAAATGGTCAAGTCAAGTTTATTTGTACAGCGCTTTTCACCATACAAATCATTGCAAAGCAACTTTACAGCCAATTAAGTTTATACAATATTTAGTGGTAGTTTATCAGTGGTGACTGTCAGGTAATGTACATATGGCAGAAATGTATGGAAAAATCAATTTAAGACGTAATAAAACAGACGATGAACACTATTAACAGCAATTATTATATGATGCAATCAAACTTATAGCAAAATGTGGTAGTTCTGTAAGTTGTTTCAGGGTTGGCATCATCTGAGGTCCTCTGAGGGGTTGCATCATCTCTTCTCAGGTGTTCTGGATCCAGACTGAAGCTTGTGTAAATCATCCCGTGACAAAAAACAGAGAAACAAATACAAACAAAATTAGCGTAGCTGCTGTTCCAACCAAAATTGATTTGTTTAACCCAAACTAAAAAATAATAATTTGATCAGATATAACTGCAGTAAAAGATTATGAGATGCATTATTTGAATGCTTGGCCAAAGAGATGTGTCTTTAATCTAGATTTAACCAGAGAGAGTGTGTCTGAACATTAGGGGTTGAACACACTCTCCTTTAAAAGCAGTAATAATAATTTGCTTGATTGATTTTTTTTTTGATTGTTTGTTTACTACTCTGGAAAGCTTGCAACTTTTATGATCACATAATGCGTCTTTATGCAGTGTTTTAACTGCAAAATGATTTTTTTTTTTGTTTTTGTTTAAGTTGAACCAACAAGTACAGCCAGTGATCTGATGAGGGCTGATGGAATTTTTTTTTTTGTGACTGTACAAGAACCTCCTCTTTCAGCAATGCACTGCAGCACAAATAATTATGGTTACTTTGTTTTACCTTTTTTTTCCTATTAATTTTTTTTGTACATTTATTTTTCTTAACATTTATAGGCTACTGTTGGCCTCATAACGTTGTCAGTAATGTCAAGTAATGAAAATTCACTATTTTCTACATTACTTATAAATTTCTTCTCTTTGGTCACGTATGCCGGCCAGACTTCTTTACTCATTTACAAAATGTGTACATTTATTAAATCGCGCCCTTTTCTTATTATCAAGTGCAAGCTTCCATTCAGATCTGACTCCTTAACAACTGAAATAAGTCCAAGTCAACCAAGTCAAGTTTTGTCCTTTATGATAATCCTGTTCAATTGGATGTACATCGCAAAAGAGAAGAAAAGATACTTCCATTGCATCTCGACTTAATTGCAAGCATTTCACTCTCCTTGAAATGTATTCTGATGTACACATAATATAGAAGTTAAAACCGTTCAAACAAAGGGAACTTTCTGCATAGAATTAATTTGATACCTTAAATACTTTATCTTGAATGATGACATGAATGATTTTATGTTGGCAGCTTGACATTTTAGTGACATTTACATGTAAATGACAATAATTATGTAAATTAATTCAAATTTTAAAGCCACGCAAATGTTTTGCCATCACTTTTTTAAAGTGGACAAACACCTGTTTTTTCACTGTTAATGTTAATATCTTTTTTAATGTTAATTAACAAGTGAAAATCAGACATCATTTGCTATCAGCACTGCATGTTGAAATTTTGGTTTTAAAACTCTGTGGTCAAGCAGGTTCCATTGAAACATTAGAATACTTGTCTCTCTACCTCCGTGTCTTTCTCTCTTCCTTTCCCTCCATTAGTTCGCCTCCCTTCTGCGTTTATGAATGGGACCTGCGGCCATTGTCTCTGTGTCAATCACATGCTCTCACACACATACCCAGGAGACACACAATTGACATTTGGCAGATTGCTCTGTGTGTGTGAGTGTGAGAGTGTATGTGTGTGTTTTAGGTTATTAAGATAAGGCAGGTATGCCGTAGGTTCTTCATTAACATGTTAGTGGATCTCATCATCCTTTCTCCTCTAGCACTGTGGCCGTAATTTGGGTAAGGCTATTAGACACAGAGTGATCATGCCTGTGTGATGGCAGGAGGGGGGATGGTGGCGTGGCCAATGGGGGAGGATGGAATCTTATAACTTTAATACACAGTATGTGTGTATGAGAGCACGTCTATATCGGTGTGTAAATGCGTGCTGATGGGATAGGGCTATTAAAGCTGATGTCGGTTTAGGTAGGCTTTAATAGTCCTGCTAAGCAGTGGGTAATTGGCCTTATCCTGAGAAAATCAGAGAGATTGATTTAAAGGTGCCTGCATTTAAGTGGACACCTTGCAGGAGTGTATTTTAAGCTGTAAATTGTGGCTAGTGCCACTTGGCATCTGTAACTGCACAAAGTGAATGTGAGAAATGGATATGTGTGTATACTGTAAATATCTCTAATAATACTGGCCGTCTTATTCTTAATAGTCATTATATTATATTATATTATAGTATATTATATTATATGTTTAGGACTATGACGATTCACCACGGCCCGGTATTATTGAGGTCATGAGCAATTGTTAAACCATGGTTAGATACATTACCTGTTCTAACCCATAAAAATAACCTTTGTTGATGTAACCTGACTGCTTTTTGGATGTATTTGTTTTCTGAAATATCACTCATTTTTCTAAGGTCTTTAGGTAGTGAGAACTGCTCTTCTGTTTTTAGTTTCTCTCCCATAATTTTTCCAGTATGATTCATTTTTAGCTCTTCATGTATCTGTTTATGGTCTCTTATGTACTGCAGCTGTGAGCACCTTCTCGATGGCTCTTTAGAGAAGAGAGCATGTAGTTAGTGTCTGAGCTGTGTCTGTGTTTAACCGTTTCGAGAGCTTCTGTTTTGGATGATCCATTCTGTTTTGTTTTGTTTTAAATCCATGGCTCTATCCTTGATCTTTACTCAGTTTTGTAACTCAACAAGCCTTGTGATCTCCCTCCATGTGGTCTTCATTTTAGACATTCCCTTTCCAAGTACAGATAGCTTGTCGATTTAACGTGAAGGATCAGCACTACTGAGACATCAGTTTATTGTTTTCTGTTAATGTGGTTGTTGCAGTTGTACTTGGTGGCAAATTGCTACTGATGTTGGTGTCTTTAAATGATAATCTTGAATCACATTCCACCATATGAAAAAGTCATTCCTTAAAACTGTAAGTGTCATGTGACAGAGGGGCTTGTTAAAACATGAGAAGGAAAGAATGGTGCAAATTATATAGGGGAATACAAGCAAATCTGTTTCAGTGTGACCAAAATTTAAAGGACAACTTAAATATACACTATAGTAAATAGTTCCAATGTTGTATAAGCATCATAATTCCCCATATTTCTTCAAACTCCAAAAGTTGTAGATTCATGGTGAAGTATATTAACCACATCATATGAAGCCTTCGCCACAGCTTTTCTGTTTAGAAATTAAACACTGCCATCTTGTGGTTCATGTGAGGTTTACATTCTCCCCCACTGTCACTGTGAAAAGCACAAAAGCATTTGGTTTAAAAAGGTTACATTAAAAAAAAAAAACTGCCATTGTAGGTTGAAAAAAACTTAAATCTAAGAATGGGTTACCAGAATCTTTCCATAAAATAAATTCAATCACAATGTTCCAAGAAAATGAAAGGGCTATTTATTTATGTTAGTACCTATAGGCCTAGGCCTATGTCATTACATTTTTATAATATTATATACAAACCTACTGCAATCTGTTTGTTACTGTAAAATGTATAATAATATATCTGGTGGTACAAAGAAAAGTCACATGATGACGTTTAATTCATTTAAATTGGCTCCACAGCAAACTTTACCAAAATTGTTAAAAATCATCACCCACAATAAATAAACAAATAAATAAAGACACTAAAAATCATATAAACATTAACTAAACAACATAACTGAGAACTAAAATAAGATTTTACTTTTTTCTTTTTTTTTGGAAATAATTCTGGAAATAACCCTTAATTTGACATAAATTATATGGTGATTCTTATTTCATAAAACCACACGGTAACAATATTTTATCGTATAATTGTAATTATTGCCTTGTTAAGAGTACCTTTTAAAACTGTGAATGATAAGTTTATTCATATATTTGACTAGAAAACCATTTTGCGATATTTTACAGTCGAATTAGGCCTGTTTATGTCTTTAAAAATCTAACATATGTTAAAACGTTTAGAAATTACATTTAACCAATTAGAATGTTTCTAATTTTTTTTTTACATTCTTTTCCCTTTAAACATTTACATTTTATACAGTGTGTCTGAGACGATTGAGTTCCACACGTAGTGCGATGCTATTGGAACGCAATACTGGCAATCTCTGTCGATTGACATCCAAGGCGAAGAAAACACGACCAGAGAGGGGAGACAGAATGTGTCAAATCAGTGTGCGACGGTCCTAATGATTCAGAAAATGTACAATAATGTAATAATAAAGAAAGAAATACTATTGCTAAATAGTGTACACTGATACTATCACTGAGCGTCGTGTCATTATCAAGCAACATCACTATCGGTTACAAATCTCACCATAAGCGGATTGGTTTGGCCCTATTCATTAACGGCACCCGAGCCTCTCAGCACCCCCCTCCCCCGCGGACCAACCGAAACGTTTTATCATGAAGGCGATTTAATTAGCTACATTTTATTATTTGTTATCAATCTAAGCATCAGTACTGGAATGCGACGACTAGTAAATAAACCCCGAGTCTCTTCGCGCGTACAATTACAATTATCGTATCATTAGGTCCAACGCATCCAGTCATGTTTCTTTTGCATCCGCTGCTGCAGATCTCTGTTCTGCTGGATGCGGTTTCTGCCAGCCCTACCGATGATAATGTGCTGCGGGCCGGTCATGGAGAACACGGAGAGCCGGGGCATGAAGAACCCCATAAGGATTCCTACAGTACATTCGCCTCCGAGTTCCTCGAGTCCAGATACCTCTCAGACGAAGGTACGATGGAATAAAACGATTGCGCTTAATTTGAAGTCATGAATGCTGGTTTTGTGTTGTTTCTCACTCAGTAGACATGGGTGCAGTTCTTAGGAGCACTGAATACATGCAGTGAATGGTCACCGTCTGATGCCCTCCCTCGACCACAGGCCTGTTAATTAGGTTAATAGTGTTGTCTGTTAGTGATAATTATTAGCAATACTTTTATAAGAGATTGGTTTTGATTCATAATATATCATTCGCATCTATGGTTACAAACATCAGGACCTTGGTCAGCAACCCCAAAGAAGCCGTGTGAAACTCGCATCCATTCCAGGAGCAGTTACCCGCAGGCTTTCCCAACCCCATATTTTGTACTCTACTTTTTTGGAGAAACTGCAGATACCTAGACAGTGGTTCATTAAGTCGCAACACATCAAATAGAATAGAATAGAATAGAAACTCTTATTGCCACGACTGGCCCAGTGTTGCAGGTGCTGTGTAACACATGTTTGGATAGTTCTTAGAAGTACAAATGTGTGAATATACAGTATCATGTATAATGTACAAAACAATAGAAAATACACTACCATTCAAAGGCTTGGGGTTGGTAAGATTTTAATGTTTTTGTCCAGTCTTTACATTTCTTATTATTATCAATGCTGAAAATAGCTCAATATTTTCGTGGAAAACCGTGACAACCACTGTCTTTTCAGGATTCTTGATGAATAGAAAAACTCAAAAGAACAGCATTTATTTAAATCGTTTTTGTAACAGTTGTAATGTTCTTTATTGCCTGACTGATCCCAAACCTTTGAAACCAGTAGGTATGGTCTGTCATATAATAATATTAATGCAAGGACAGTGTAAATTTATTGTTTATTACCACTGTGTGTGTATGTGTGTGTTTGTGTCTGAAAAAAAGTATTACACAACATACTATATTACGAAAACTTTACCCAAAGCTAAGGTTAAGTTGCCCCTCCTGCATTACAATGTATTAAGTCAAATTAAAATGTAACATACAAATACAGTATATGACATCATTAATTATTATTTTAGTAGTAGGACTAGCTGAAACCAGTTGATTAATGTGTTGTTGTCTAATGTCTCAAATAGGTTACCCCTTCCCAGCTGCACCCCCTGTAGACCCATTTGCCCGCATCAAAGTTAGCGACTGTGGAATAACCAAAGGATGCATCAGGTGAGTGCATGGAATAAAGGTTCAATTTAATTTATAAACAATGGGTTATTGTGGCATCAAACTATGCGTTGCATGCCGTAATGCAGAATCAAGCTGTCCGGTACACTCATAATATATACATAAAATAGACATGCACATCATGGATCTTTGTAAGTCTGTGTTGATGATTGTTCATACAGGGTTAAGTTCACCCTAAAATAAAAAGTCATCACTTTGTCTCTCTACTGTTGCTGTAGATATGGCAAACCAGGCTGTGACGCAGAGACCTGTGACTACTTCCTGAGTTTCAGACGCATTGGCACAGATGTGGAATTCGAGATGAGTGCAGACACTGATGGATGGGTTGCTGTCGGTTTCTCCTCTGACAAAAAAATGGTAAGGATAGAGGGATTACATATATATATTTGGTGCGAATGCCTGCTAAGAAATACACAATGATATTGTTGTTGTAGGGAGGTGATGATGTCATGGGCTGTGTTCATGACGATAACGGACGTGTACGGATACATCATTTCTACAACGTGGGCCAGTGGGCCAAAGAGATCAAGCGCAACCCGGCGCGGGATGAGGAGGGCATCTTTGAAAACAACCGCGTCACGTGCCGCTTCAAACGGCCTCTTCACGTGCCACGGGAGGAGACGCTGGTGGACCTGCACCTCAGCTGGTACTATCTGTTCGCTTGGGGACCTGCCATTCAAGGTAAAGACATACAGCCTGGTTTTAAAAGAGTAGTTTATACAAACATGAAAATTTGCTGAAAATGTACATCATAACAGATTGGAGAAATTTAGCTACATCACTTTGCTTCTTAACGGATCCAAGTGATAGGTGTTTCAGAATAGAGTCTAAACAGTGATATAAATAACATCCAAAACAATAACATAACTTTACTCCATCAAAGTAATTGTTGTGTGTTTGTAATAAACAAATAATCATTAAGATGTTTTTAAATTCAAACCATTGCTTCTGGCTAAAATAAGAGTCATCTATCCGTAATATTGCTTACTCCAGTGAAAAAGTCTGAATCGTGAGAGAAATACTGTATACAAACATTTTACAAGCAAAAAAGTCCAAAACAGTTCTAAACAAATATTCAGTGGATTTTGATGTGAGAGGACAACAAGGGACAGACTTTCTCAAGTGGAGGGGAGCGTTTGTGGTTATATAACTGGTATTTTGGCCAGAAGTGATGTTTTGAAGTTAAAAATGTCTTGATGGTTTTGTTTCTTACAAACATGCAGTTTTACACTTCACAAGATGTTAACTGATGAACTGGAGTGCTGTGGATAGGGTGAGGGCTTTTGTCAGCTGTTTGAACTGATGGCACCAATTCACTGCAGAGGATTCACTTGTGAGCAAGTTAATGTAATGCTGTATGAAATTATGTAATAAAAAAATACTCCAAATCTACATCTACATCTTGGATTGAGTGAAGTGCCAGCAAATTTTCATTTTAAACTATTCTCTTTAGGGCTACAAATGTAATATTGCCCTATTTATGGGGATCTTGTTCTGTTTTTCTTCTCAGGTTCCATCACAAGGCATGACATCGACTCCCCACCAGTGTCAGATCGCATGATTAGCATCTATAAATATGAGGACATTTTCATGCCAGCCACAGCCTATCAGACATTCTCCTCTCCCTTTTGCCTCCTCCTCATCGTTGCTCTTACCTTCTACCTGCTGATGGGCACACCATAACCAGCGAAGCTGTGTCACTGAGAGAAGAAATTAATACAACAAACTATGGAGCCACTATAGCATGACTGTGTGCCAACATAACAGTATTAGAAACAGGCAGCAATAAATTGCAATTCTATAATATCCTCAGTCTACGTACACTGGAAAGGTATTTGGACTGTGGATTAATATTCAGTTATATACAAGCAAGGATTCTCATTTAGAGGAGAGCGGGTCAACCATACATACTTATTATATGTTACAATATATTTTATTTTGATGAAAGAGTAGAGAAACCTCAAATGGTATGTTATGGTAGGTATAGCCTACAATAGTTGAAACAATCTTGAGCCAAATTAATGTTAATATTCAGTATACTTAAAGTGC